>VDFB02345889.1:0-12143 GCA_007258455.2 Sequoia sempervirens | reverse complement strand
GTATATATCAAAATTCAATTTTTTTTTTGTTGGATCAAGGACTTCAATATCTGATGCACTCATATTTTTCAATTTTTTTTTATAATTTGCTATTTTTCCACATGTATAGAATAAAGACCTTCATTTTCGGTGAAAAACCTATGTTTAGTAAAACTAAAAAAATAAATACATAATAAAACCAAAACATATTAAAATTATATTAGTTGGATACCTCATTCCGAGGACTACCTAATTCCAGTTGGGTTTGTGAAGATTCCTCCATTTTCATTCTCAACCCGAGCTCTGAAGCATAAAAAATTATATTTGTTTTGTGTCTCAGGAGGGGGATGAGGGGTAAGGGGGGTTCGAGTGAACCCCCCTTCCATAAGGGGTTTTCTTTGATTTTTGGGCAGGAAAACATCAAAATGGTTTGCTCGAACCAATAGGTTTGTACGAACCCCTAAAATCAAGTTTTTTTCCATGGGGTCATTTTTGTGAGTTTTCCTTCCTCACTTGAATTGTAAACCACTATTGTGGCTTCACTCGCAAGTAAGGCTCCTAGCCATGATGTGGTTGCGAAAATGTAGAGAATCAAAGGTCGTCCATAAATTGGTGGCATTAACACTAGTGGTGTAAGTAGGTAATCCTTGATTTGTTGAAAATCTTCTTGACACTTATCCCTCCATACAAACAATACCCCTTTCTAAGTAGATGTTGGAAGGGATGTATTTTTTCTACCAACTGTGCTATGAAGCATCTGATGGATTGCAGTCTTCCTTGTAGTGCTTGTAGTTGGATTATATTGGTAGGTGGAGGCATGTCTATTATGGATTTCACTTTTGTGTGGTCATGTAGAGGATTAGAAAAGAATTTGTGATCGTGCTCTTTGAGGATGGTTGTTTCTATCCATTAACTTCAATAGTCTCATTTTCTACGAGATCCTGTATAATGTTTTTCAATTGTCAACATTGTGATAGATTGTGTCCCTTAGTTCGGTGGAAATTTCAAAAAGCATTGTCATCCCACCAAGAGGTTTTAAATTGTCCAATATCATATTTTTTAGGCTTAGGAAGTTGTATGAGGTTGTGTTGCATCAGTTGTTTAAAGACTGATTCAATTGGTTCCCCTAGGGGAGTGTATTCACGATTTGGAAACTTCCTTTGCGCTCGTGGTTGTTGTGTGTTTTGGACAACATTAACAATTTGGTCAACATTCTTGGGTGTGTTGTTAGAGGGGTTGTGTTGTCTAAGTGTAATGAGCGGTCCCCCGTGTATAGTTTTAGCATCGACAATGCCATCATTGGTTACATTCTTGTTTCAAGACCAATACTTGTTCTTGTCATTAGGGGCACTTTGTACATTTGGATTTTTGTTTGGAAAATGTTTTGATTTCACCTTTGTCAATGAGAGCCTTTTCGAGTATGATACCCTTTTCCACTAGCTCAACAAAGGAGGTACAACAATGTACTCTTAGGTCACTTCTCAATTTTGAATTAAGGTTTTCTAGGAATATGATGACCTTTTAATTTTTCAGGTATTTCAATAAGGCATCGAATAGCTAGACTCCTCCATCTCTAGAAGAAGGTGATAAAGTTCTCTCCTTCGTCTTGTGTAGTATGACATAATGTGGCTATTGTGATTTCATTGTCAATGTTAAAGGTGAAATGTTCAACAAATTTTTCAGCAAGTTCAGCCCATGATTTTATGCCATATGGAAGTTGAGAAAACCATTCAAGTGTTATTCCAATAAGGATTTTTGGAAAAATTCTCATGAGATATGTGGGGTCATATGTAACTTCTATACACATTGTGGAAAATTCCCTTATGTGTTCAATAGGATTACACCTCCCATTATACTTTGGCAAGTTTGATATAACATATCCCTGTGGGAAGGGTGGCATGTGTAAGTTTTTGTCAAAGGGAAATGGACATAAGTATTTTGTTGAATAGATCTTTTTGCTAGACATTGTCATATTGTCCATTTGTTGTTGAAGGGCTTGCATTTGTGTTTGCAAAACATCCACTTGTGTCAATGATGTGTTGGTTGCATTGTTGGGGTCTATGTAAGTGTTTTGGAATCCAACATTAGATGATAGATTTTGGTTTAGTGTATGAGTGTAGGATGGATTTTGGTTTGGAATATGAGAGGATATGTTTTGGTTTGATGTTGGTTGGTTGGGAATATGAATTTGTTATGCAAAGGGATTAGTTGGTTTCCAAATTGTACATGAAAAGGTTTCTCGATGTAGAATATGAGAAGAATATGATTTCAAGATTAATTAAATAAAGATTTTGTTTTATTTAACCAAGGAGATGTGAAGGATTTAAACTAAATAAGATTTTAATTATTTAATTTAATGGATGGACTTTAGAGATTTAATCGTGATAAAATTGATTGTTTAATTAATCTTGAAATCTTATTCTTCTCTCATATTACTTAAATCAATCCAAAAAATCTGCAACCAATATGTCACATCATTTTTGATCTCAATAAATTAATTAACCTTTATTAAATTTTATCTTCTCATGTCTCATCCCTCAGTTTTTAGTAACTTCAGACAAGAAAATATTTAATTCATTTATTAAATCTCTATTTTCAAAAGGTATAATCGTAAGGAATATTCTCAAATTTTGAATTCATGAAATCAAGTGGACTTTGTCCTTCCTAACAAGGAATTTACCTCCACCTAAAGGTCCTTTTTCTTTGAGCCAAGTGGCATTCAATACACCTTCTTTCCTCTTACATTTATCATTTCCTAACAATTTTAAATTTCAAATATATGCATTTCTATGCACATTCTTCAAAACTTGCACATCCTCCATCCATTCACATGTTGACAAGTGGCACTTTGTCATTGGTTGATTCTTAGTCCCACATTGCTCCATTTTGGACATCTCTTCAACTTGACATTCTATAAATAAGAGGCTTCATTCCTCATTTGAACATCCACAACTTGAGTAAACTTACTATACTCAAATTCATAGCAACCTTCATCAAATTCATCCAAGCATAGTTAGGATTTTTGCAAGTTTTCAACATGGAGCTCCATTGAAGTCATCACCACAAGCATGCATCTTTCATCAATCATCTTCATCACACCATTGGAGTTGGGAAAGGTCCAATTTTCATATCAAATTGGCACCAACTCCCTCAAGAGATTAAGAATTTCATGACGTTGTGGGAATACGATTGATATCTTTGTTTGGGTATTGTTGTACTCTTTTATTTCTAATTTCTTTTGTATTCAAAGTCGGATTTCGAGAATCTCTATTCTAACTCTTGCATTTGATTTTATTAATGTAAGTATTTGTTGTGTTCTTGCAGGTATAGGGATATTGGTTCATAGTTTGGTGTAGCATTTGTCGCGGTTTATGTTAACTTTGGGCCTTTTTCTTGCGTTATTGGTGCCAAAGAGATTTGACGATGATGCCCCTGTGGTGAAATTAAGGCCTTGTGTCATGTTCGATGTGCCAAAGGGTGATGTGTGTATTGTTGTCGTGTTTTAGTTAGATCCTCGAAATGGTATGGCTATGTTTACTTGAGGGATGGAGCCACTGGAGACTGTTGTGTTGTTTCCTTGGGTAGATGAAGTTTGCAATGTATGGATATCAAATCCAGGAGGTAATGTGGCACCTTCTACTATTAATTTTTATAAATATCATTGGGGGTCTTGTGCCAAGTATTCATCTACAAAAGAGGCAAATTTTGGGTCCTGAGCAGTAGCCTCTAAGTCTTCAACTACAATACGTCCTTTATGGTCTCTAGTGACAAATTTGTCCAATAAGGATTTGTAAGGTCTTGATGTCCCTTGTGAGGGGTTTGAAAATGGATTGATAAAGTCTTGTGGGTCTGCTATATTGTCTCTTTATTTCCTTTTTGATTAGGTTTCCACCATATAAGATATGCTCAAAATGCAAATGATATGGAACCATGTCTATGAATGGAAATGATATGAACTTAGTCTATGTTTTTGCATTTTTTAGATATGAGAAGTGAATGATAGTGCAACTATGTTTTTGGTCTTTTTTTTGGAAAATAAGGAATGTCTAAATGTAATGTGCCAATAATGTCTAAAGGGTTTGTTGGATGTCTAATGTAAAGTGGTAATGATGCAAAGTGGTAATAACGTCTAAGGGGGATGTATAATGCAAAGTGATAAGTGATGGTGTCTAAGAGGAATGTCTAATGTAAGGTGACAAGTGATGGTGTCCTAAAATGGCAATGTCTAGGTATGTAGAGTGTAGACAAGATCTAAAAGGTGATCAACTTTGGGAGATTTGAGAAAAGGTTACTAACCATCCAAAGTTTAGTTAATGCTTCAATTTAATTTTCCAAAGGACCTTTTGTGAGATGAAGTGAAATGACCAAGAGGAAAAGTGAGTTCCCAAACTAGACTTATGAGCTGGAAAAGACTCACCCAAAATGACAAAGACAACTAGTGTGACAAGTGACTTGGTCCAATGACAATTTTTCTTGAAGCAAAGGTTTGTACAAAGTATGGAAAATTGGCCTATTCTAAAATCTACAAAGGTAATGACCCAAGAGTTTGATTGATCTGAAGGTGGTGAAGAATCCTAAAGTGCAACTAAAGGTTGCAAATGGTATGCCTATTGTTATGACTAAGTAAAGTTTGAACAAATCACCTCAAATGCAACAACTTATAGAACAAGCCCAATACCTCATGGCCACTTGTCAAATCCAACAAGCACAACATCAAGTCCAATCACCACATCAACAAATTTCACATCAATCCTATGTGTCACTTATATCATCATATCAACCTCATCCATCCACATATAATGTCACCCATTCATCAACCTATCACAACTCTTCTAATGTTAACCCTTATCCATATCAATCCACCTCTCAACAACCATTATCCTATGCAACCCCTCCATCATTATCACAACAACAAATCATACCACAACAAGTCCAAACACCATTTGAACCTCAACACATTCAATCACAATCCTATGTGTCACCTTCATCATCATGCCGACCTAACCCATCTACTTATCATGACAATTCCACATCAATATATCCACCCATATCACAACAAGAACACAGGATCCCAAGTCCACCTTGGAAAAAAAATCAAGAGCCTTTCAATGCTCATGCTCCATTTGACAAGGGGAACACCAATCTAGTTCATTCACCCTATAACTTTATCATACCACCATCCAATCAAATGCCTATCCCTAAGCCACCATATCTTAGTCCTAATCCATTGGCCTCTCCACCTTCTAACCCATCAAAATCTTCATTACCCCCACCATCATCTAATCCTCCATCAAATCTATGCCCTAAATTCAAAAATTTCAAAAGTAAACCTGTGGCATTACCCAAATCCACCCATCCACCTACAAAGGATGTGGACTAAGGGCTACTAGCAAGGAATCACACATCACCATGTCATCCAACTCATATGGTTGAACCTACCAAAGAGTCTTCAAACATCATGCCCATTCTTACAACCCCATCATGTAGTCTCCCCCTTGAGCCTATTCAAGAGTCTCCCCCATTGATCCCAAGTCAACCTCCATCATGTCTCCATGTTGTTGACCATCTAGACCATGTTGAGCCCATTCAAGAGTCATCCCCTTTCGCTTCCATTCAAGAAACCCAAGAGTTATATCAAGAGTCTACTCCCAAGCATGTGGAAATATTGAGCCCTAGTCCCAATCAAGATCAAATCACTTTCATCCAACGTATCCATAAGCTATATATTTTCTATGATCAAGATATTACCTATGAAGAAGCTATCTATGAGTAAGTTGATCCTATACCCATCCATGAGCAAGATATCCCAAATGCACCTTCACCTAGCCCTATCCATGATCCATCAACATCCAGTTCACTTGATGAGACATATGCCTCCCAAGCACACATAGAAGATCAAACAAATACCTTGAATCTAAATGAACACAATGCTAATCAAGATCCTAATGATCCTCCATCACCACTATCGGGTTTGCATTGCAAGTCCTCCATCATATCCTATTGGTTCCTTTTTCTACTCCCTTGGTCTGCGAATGTTCTTTCCTCAGAGCAAATAAATAAATACCATTCTCCCTTGCTTCTATTTTCCTGTATCCAAAGGAGGAACTCGTGTCCAGTGTTCCACCTACACCTAGTCCCATTGTCCATTGCATAATCCAAAACATGAACCACCAAGGTAAAGGCTTAGGCCTTTATGAACAAGGTATTTTGGAGCCCATCCATGTCAAGGTCCCTCCACACTCATATGAACTTGGATACACACCCCAAGGTAAACAATCTAAAGATGTTGGTACTTCCTCCTTGCCCCCTAAGTCCACTTTCCATCATAAAGCCTATCATATCCCTAAAACATATGTTGCAATTCCACCACCATTATCTTACAAATGTCAAAAGCATGTGACCATACACCTTCCACCATCCACTTTACCACCATTACTTCCAACTTCTAATATCTCTCCATCCACTTTTAATACTCACTACATATTCTAATACCTATTATCCTACCTTATTCACCTCTTGTATCCATTTATCCATAAATACCCTCTAATATCCCTAATCATGACCAACAAATGCACACATTGTTAAATAAGAGAAAGCTTCTAATTTATTCCACCTATCCCATGGAATTCAAAAATAAAAATTTGGATGCCTCTAATCATAACGCCAAAAATCCTACCAAAAATCCTAAGGACCCTCATGCCTTAGGACATCAAAGCAAAAAGTTAAAGAAAAATACATTCAAAAGGCTATATAAGCCCATACCTCCAAAAGAAAAGTCCAAAAGCAAAATGGTTTGGGTCCCTAAGAAAAAGGAAAGCAAGTCAAATGAGGCATCCTCATCACAAAAATGCCAACCATTTGTTTCCACCTCACATTCCCACTCTATTCAAGAATCTCATATTCCATCCCACAAACAAAATAAAAGCCATAAAAATACTAAGTCTATGTGGGTACCTAAAGCACTTCATCACCCATCTCCTAAGAAAACATCTCCATTGCTTCCCACACCCCTTCCACATCAAAAGCTTCAATGTTTATCATAGTGTGTGCAACCATTGGTCATGGTTCCCTTCCATTTCACAACAATTCCACCTACCTCCATCTCCTCATCCTTCACTCATTATCCTACATATCTCCCCCATCACCTTCCTATGGTCCATGCTTTTAGCTAAGCCTCCCCTTCATCTTCCCTACATAATCCACGAATCCCTCCATAATCCATCATCTACCTGTCCATCTCTCTCTTATGTCATCCCTACCAACATCTACATGAACACAATATTTCACATGTATCCTTCGAGTAACGTGACTTATCCATCTCTAATGGGACTATCACCTTTCATGGAACTAAACACTTGAGTCCCTCCTATCCATATTCACCTTCTCCTATCCAAAAATTAAAAAAATCAAAAAAATAAAAAAAAAAGTAAAGAGAAATCCCTTCATCCAACGGTGAAAACATAGTAAATAGGTGCCCTAGATAAGTACCATGATGAAAACCTGGCAAACAGGCATCATGTTTAGGTTGATATTCTATGTCACTTACACTTGGGGGCACCATGTCTCATCTATCCAACCTATCATTTTCATGTCATATCATTCTACCTTACCATCCTACCATCCTTGGCCATCATACTCATATACTTATCATATTTGAGTTTGTTCATCCTCCCTTCCTCCTTTTGATCTTGATAAAGATAAAAATAGAGGGAAAAATGTTGAAACATGCTTTGGATATCTTTTGATATACCTCATCCTTCCAAAAAAGCCTATCATTATTCTATTGTCATAAGCTTTGTCATGAAAAATCCTAAGTATTGTACCTAGAATGGGGCATGTTATTCCTAAACGACATAGTCTTTGGAGATCACATCCTTACTCTCTTATGATGCATACATCCATTCTATTCCATCCATCTATCTCCTCACACCTAGATTTGGTTTTCCTTTTTCATTGGTATCTAGCACAAAGGCTACCCAAATTGTCATCCATTGACATTTCAAAACATTTCAATAAAGTCCTAAAAAAATCCAAAAAAATAAAAACATTCCAAAAAATACAAAACAAAATCAAAACATTTCAAAAATACAAAAAAATCAAAACATTTCCCTTAAAAATAACTGTAATCAAAATATCCCTTGAAAAATGTACAAAAAAATCAAATAGCCAACAAAATTCCAAGCAATAAATCAATCCATCCAATCACTTAATTTCATCTAATCAATCCATCATCTAAATCCAATCATCCAACCATTCAACCAATCAATCATCTTCATCAAATCCATTCATCAATCATCTTTAATCATTCCAAGCAATAATCCAAATGCTAGTCAATCCTTAATCCATACCAACCAAGTTAATCAATCTTGCCAAGTTATCCAATTACATCCTTTGGTCTTGATCCTAATCTTGTTGTAAACCCAATCAACCAATCAATCAATGAATTATCATCATCCTTGTGTTGATCTAGGGATATATTGTTCCCCGCAATGACACTTCCATTTCATTAATACTATCAATCAAATCAAATCCAACGCAATAATTTATAACTCTGAGGAAGGCCACTTTGATTTTTTTAAACATTCATACGCTTGCTTGCTTGCATGTTATCATTCTTTTATCTTGCATTTTATATTTCACAAATCTTACATTGGCTCCAGCCCATTATCTATATCTTGTGTGTTGGAGTAGCTTTTTGTACTCATCCTTTGTAATGCATTTCATAGCTGTACTGGGGATTACTCTAAGCTTCATTTCTTGCTATGTTTAGATATATAGTTACAGTCATGATGAGGACACATCACCACCCTGGTCCTTATACCTCGGGCGACGTCTAGGTAATCGTGATCAAACGCCATGGTTAAGTTTCACTCTCTTGCAACATAAACGATCATTCATCCATAATTTACTATCTGCATCATCTTATCTTGTCCTCATCATTTCATTTCCCTAAGAGCATAATTTCGTGCCTGTTCAACCTTTCACTTCATCCCTCCTAGAGGGCATCATCATCCTACTGCATCCCAAGCATCATCATTAAATTTCCATCTTTTATCATCATCCATTTTCTCCATCCATACTCTTAGCCTTTGAAAATGATGTTACCTCGGCTACCAAATCTCACTATCCCAAACATCATCTCAAAGAGGGAAGTTCAGACACTCCAAAAACTTCTTCTTGGTGTTTACCCTGCCAGTTTGATATTACATCATTTAGGACATCCCTGCACTACGTTTCTTTTCCTTTAGGAACTCATGTCATCATTCTGAATTGTATTGGAAATAAATTCATTTATTTGATCTAATTCTTATTTATTCCCTTCTATCTATAACTCTTTTCTAATGTTTGTTAAAGGCCCCATGGAAGTGAGTATACAATTCAATTCTTTTTTCATTTTTCAATGATGATTGGGATCTTTCTAATTCTAAATTTAGTAGCTTTCCAATTAAATGTCTACTAAACTAAGGAAAAAGTATACTATATTTAGTAATTAAATACTACCACGTTTAAGAGAGATTGGAATAAGATACGTTGACTAGATAAAATAGATTTTATATAAGAAAAGAATAAAGATTATATAATAATTATTCAACAAACTTAAGAAGGGATCTTTTGGTTTGTTATATTAGTGTTTATTTGGATTTTAAAAATTATACAATTTAGTATTAAAATTTCACGTTTTATTCAATAAAAAATAAAAAATAAAATAAAATAAAATATATATTTAATTAAAAAATAAATTATTATTATTTATTATTTATTCTTATTAATATTGATTTTATAATATATTATGAGATTATTATAAAAGTAAAAGATATTTTAACTTATATAACCACATTCTAATCTTAAAGTAATTTTTTTGTACTTGATTAAAAAAGAAAAATTATATATAAAGCAAAATTTAATCAATTATATGTTAATCTCACTCTTTTACTATGAAAGTAAAGCAGAATACCATGTGCTAGGGTTACACAAGTTTCATGAAACCAGCACATGGTATTCTGACCTTAATCAGATCCCATCATATTATAAAAGAACATCACAAAGACCTCTAATGTGGAAAGATACAATTGTATGCTTTTTACTTTGTTTGGGTATTACATTTGCCTAGCCCTGTTCTAAACTAGCTTTCCAGGGAAGATATTTGCAGTTGAAGAATACATGAAATTGTAGTGCATCTTTGGAGTACTGGTAGATTGTAATAAGCTCAACACATTCACCTTGTTCATAGAGACTTTTTACAATAAAAAAAAATGTCTGTGAACAAGTTGAATGTGTTGGCTGTACTTTCCACAGCACTGCAGGATGTCCAACAGTATCACATATTCTTCAAACTCACTACAGATCAAGTAAACTATGGCTGACAATAGTGTATGGCTGTCAATACTGTTTGTATTTATAGGTATGTTTGTTTACCCCTTTCTGTTAATTGCCTCTGTTTTGACAATAATATTTGTAAGTATGTCTGTTTTCTTTCCTTTCTGTTAATTGTTTCTGGTATTTGGGTTTTAGAGTAGCAACTATACTACCCCCATGGGTATACCCCTGCTTCACTCTACTATCAATACTAGCTGCTGTAGTTTCAATATTTCTAAGTATGTGTGGTTCCTATAAAATCCACTATTTTATCTGTAACAATTTTTTTAATGGAACATAATGCCCAGAAAGGACTTTGAATATTAAAATACATAATATTTCAAAAATCTATGGGCTTAACCAACAATTTATTTGCCTTTCCCTGGGGATTGATCATGACCATAAATGATCACCTGGGTCATTTCTGCATGTAGGTTATACAGTTTCAATAGAGAAATACATAGTGTTTGTGTAATCTATGGACTTAAGCTATGATTTATATGCATTTCCCTGTGGATAGATCATTGCAATAAACAATTATTTTTGGCTGATCTCTTTATTTAAGTTCAACATTTTCACAGGAAAACACTATCAGTGAAATTTATGTCCTACTTTCTTGATGTCATTCAGATGAGCTTTATTTTGGAAAGTGATTTTGAGGTATTCTCTTCAAGATAGGAGAAAAAATAATTAATCTGCCATTATATTTAAGCTCTAATGTTGAGGTGAAAGTATTGGTAGCAGGACTGATAAAGAGGCCTTGCTGTTTCCAAGACAGTTCTGTAGTTTGAACCTAGTAGTGACATTGTAAGGCTCAGTCTGCAGCCTACTTGGTCATCTGTTAAATAGGATATTGGCAGGCCTCGCCTACAGGCCTTCTTGGTCATCTATTTAAACCCTATGTTGTAAGAAATACAACAGATTTGTTCTTGGCTGCCTTACTACTCTTTTATGGTTTGTTTACTTTTCTTTTATGGTTTGTTTTCTATTTTTTTAAACTGATGTTGGTAGCCAGCTTTACATCCACTCAAATGTTACCTTGTATCTATCATCTGTTTTTCTAAATGCTTGGCCTGGATTACCTTTGACAGAGCCTCCAGTAATTTTTTCCCTCTTTTACTACCCGATTCCATTTTTTGCCACTATGACACATGAGTATGTGTGCTCACCCATTTTCTGCTAAGGAATTCTGTTGCTCCTCTCCATTTTGTAAATTGCTCTTCTGGTTTCTGTATTAAAGGGTTTCGATCTCCAGACTAGTTCAGTATGGTCTGTGTTGTACAGTTTGCTTATCAAGCTTGTCAGACAAATATAAGCCTTATTTGTTTAAGGATGTACGATTAGAAGAGATTGCTGATGTGTTTTATGACCAGTAGGTCGAGGCTATTGATTTTTGAATTGTTAATAAATATAATCTTTTAGTGAGCTGGAAAGTTTTCTTTTACTTATCTGTAATTGAGATTCAGGATTTGACCGGCATAATTTTCATGGCGGATAAGGGAAAAGCAACAGTTGCTGAGCCTCGTTTAAACTTATGGAGCTACCTTGTCAAGGTAAAGTAGAACATATATTAGAGGTCAATGCATTTATTTATTCATCTTTGATTCTTCTTCCTATATTTGGTGTACTTAAAGAATCTAGTTTGCACTAGTATTCCTAAAAATATATGTATGTTTGATGAGTGTTATTTTCAATCTTGTATAAACTTTTTCATGGGTTGACTTAGGAGAATATGTTCACTTGACCAAGATATTCTTACATATTAATAGTTCTTAGATATTAGAAATAAAAAGACAAAGAAAGATGAT
>VDFB02345888.1:0-20906 GCA_007258455.2 Sequoia sempervirens | reverse complement strand
TATGTAATGTGTCTCCATCATGTACGCTTCATGTTTTCTGACATATATGTTTGTGTATGTTATCTTGTTGCATATCATACACATGTACATTCCTTTATGCTCATGTTTTTTTTCTATAGGATCTTGGATCTTGGGGGCTTATGCACTCCCCCTTGATCCTTAGTCATCGTATCTCTTCAATATTTGGACAATTGGACGCCTCTTGAAATAGATTTTCTACTTTAGTGTGAGTCTCAGCATAAGTTCATACTCTCACTAAAGTTGGGGCTAAATGTAGCATCGTAAATTGTCACCCTTGACAATTTTGCACTATATTTTTCTCCCCCTTAATTTATTGGACCTAATTGAGCACCTAATTTCCTAAATTGAGCATTCTATAGTGGAAAACAAATGCATTCATCTAATACTTTTCCCCTGATACCTTAATTTATGGAAATAGGGCTGGGACACATCCACCCTATAGTGAATAGGTCCCCTTTTGGTGAAAGTGTCCCCCTATTTTGGCTCCAAATTCAAATATGTGAGTGCTCACAATTTATTTCATGAATTTCAAGTGTCCAAAGTTGGCTATCAAGATTTAATTTGTAGGAAATTAGAATAATTGTATATAAATACCTAGTTATTGCATTATTTGAAATCTATCTAGAATCAAGTGAAAGGATCTAGCAAGATGTGAACAATAAGAGCAAGAATTATTGTCAAGAGCATCATTAAGCAAGTCAAGAGTAGATTTTTGGTGATTTATTGCAGCAATTCAAGCAAGAAAGATCCAAACCTTGAGGAGATGTACATGAATTCAGTCCTTCAAGGAAGCCATTGAAGGGTGGTGAGTTGCATCACTTTGTTGATTCATCATTCCTTCCTATCATTTATCCTTTTATCATTGAAATTGCCATTATTGAAGTGGAAACACTAACACGAGGTTTGACTAAGACAAGACCCTAAATGACATAACCCTTCCTCTCTCTTTAAATGTGCATATTTCAAGTTTGAAGAGGATTGAAAGAAGTTTGAAAATCAATTATCTGTTGTTGCAATCAAAACAATACACCTTGACAACTCATGAAAACTCACTTACAAAAAAAAATATCTAATAGTGATCTAACAAATTTGTAGATGAAAACAAAAATCTCTAATTTGGCACCAAAGGACTGTGAAAACAAATCTGAAATCCCTCTAGAAGGACACTTATGCCCTATGAAAAATTAGTCCTCCAAAAATAGGCTCAAATTTATATCACAGGTGCATAGTGTCCTGCTCTGTCCATTTATGTTTCCCAAATTTGTTTGTGACTTTTTATCTTTTTTGTATTTGCATCAAAACTAGATTTTTATATCATTAGCCTAGTTAGTTCATTGTATTTCATCCCTAAATTCATCCTAGACTTTGTAAAGGGTTGGTTGAATCATCTTTTAGGTTGTAAGTCAATCACATATCTTGTCCAAATCCAATCAAAACCCTCGCTACCTCAAATATTATGTGAAATGTTTAGGAAAAGTGCCTAAACCCTAGGGCCAAATCTTAGGTTTTCACTTTCTCAATCATATATACCTTATCCAAGTCCATCAAACCCCAACAATCATACCATTTCCATCCCCATTCTTAATGATAAATGGAAAAAGGTGACAAACCCTAAAGAGTGCAAATCTCCAAAGGTGTTTACCTTTTCCAACATATCAGTACTATATGCATGAAAATAAATTCCCAGGGGTTGAAATCCTAGAATTATGTATAGTGAAAAAAAATTATACCTTGCAAGATAAAGAAGTAAATGAATATTGTTGACTAGAAAGGAAATATATTCTATAACTTATTCAAACAAAATAATAATTATATAATAGATAAATATGGGTTTATAAAGTTGTTACAAGTTAATAAAACCAACTCATTGCAATAAATATACTTAAACTAAAAATATAAGAATCTAGGCTAACAATATAAAGATTCGGTTGTAGTCCACCTAAAAAAGGTCCTTGCTTTGATAAGTTGCAAATTTCTCTCTTTCTTAGAAGAACAACTTCCTAAATAAAAAATAGTAAAAAAATATAACATGAAAATAATAAATGAGAATGATGCAGGCGCATCCAGGATCTAAGAGTGATCTTGCATCGATCTGTGTTATTCCACTCAATAAGGGCTAAGTTCGGGCTTGCAGAGTAATCAACGTGAGGGAGGAACTAATTTCATCATTCGGTGATGGTCAACATACTCATCACTGAGACAAAGAGAATTTTTTGGGACCTTGGTTCAAGTCCCATTGACATACTGATGGCTGGTTGATCATGTTCTATCGGTGGGAGATTAACATTTTCTGTAGGATGATGTCCCTTGTCCTATCAATAGTCTGATGGTGGATGTTGTCATCGAGATATTGCTTTGTTGCTAGGATGTGGACGGTGGTCTCCCCAATAGAATGATGTTTGGTGTGCAAAGTGTTCATCAGCGTGAATTAATGATTTCGTTGGGAACATGTTTTATGTCCCATAGACGGTCTGATGGCTGCAATGAGTGATGGAGCGTAGAGAGGTTCATCAACATTAGGTTTTCTCATCATCAAGACTACATTCTTTGTCCCACCAATGGAGTGATGGATTTACATCGGTGAGAGAATTACATATCGGCGGGGTGTCATTCTTTGTCCCTCTGACGAGGCGATAAACATATCAAGGTGATATTGAAATAACAAGGATGTATCGATGATACTTTAGGAGTCCCAATGATAGGCTGATGGTAGTGATTGATGGATTGGAAAATGTGGATGAGTAATGGTTGAGAAAACCATAGGATGACACATAGCAGAATGATAGTCGTTGATTACACATCTTCATTGTGAATCAAGGTAAGGATATTGGTCAAGTGAATTTCAAGGCTTATGCTCGGTAGTCATTAGACAATGTTGATAACCATGTAACCATCCAAGATATCTATATGTTGATTGGATGATGAGACAGTACTAAGGCCAGGCGAGTAGAAATAATAAATGACAATCAAATTATAGAGGAGCCAACATCAAATGGATGAAACCCTAGAATGCTGACATGAAGATGGAATACAATATATAGAGATAGCGAGGGATAGGGAAGTGGTGTGCGGAGGTGAACAAGGTGGAGTAGCCTATAGTAGTGTCTGAGATAGGTGATCATAGAGCGGAAGTAGAAGGCTCTGATCTGCATCTTGGATTGATTGTAACTGATTCTTTGTACTCAAAAGGCCCATGAGATTCTATAGTTTTTTTTGTCCATCAATAAAATATCATTGTTCTCTTTGCATATTTTTGTTGTGAAAACCTATGTGGTGAGTGTGTTTTGGTCCATAAGGGGAGTGCTCCTTCATTAATTGGTATCAAAGCTAGGTTGTCTTGAGTCTGTAACAAAGTGTCGAATGTGAGGCAGTTGTAGCAGGACCTATGAGTGTGGGTTGAAGCCAAAAGACCTGCAGGTGATGAGCTGAGAAGAGTTGTGGAAAGCATGTTTGTTGCAAGAATGAAAGAGGGTTTGTAACTGCTATCCTCCAACAAGGATAAAGCTAGGTAGAAGGTGTAGAGTTCCTCCACTAAGAGAGAGTGGGTATAGGAAGCATCTTCCAGGATCTTTGTTGGGTAGAGGATAGTTGTGTGAGTGAGATATTGTTACAATGAGTACTTGTGACTACAAAGGGTTTGAAGCTTTCTTAATAAAGC
This sequence comes from Sequoia sempervirens, assembly GCA_007258455.2. Taxonomy (NCBI): domain Eukaryota; kingdom Viridiplantae; phylum Streptophyta; class Pinopsida; order Cupressales; family Cupressaceae; genus Sequoia; species Sequoia sempervirens. The sequence continues at coordinate 17,227 of VDFB02345888.1, read as the reverse complement.
ATTGAGAGTGTGAGGAAAGTGATTGATGAAATTCCAAAGAAGAAAGGAAACAAGTTCTTCATAGTTGTGTACATACAGGTGAACATGATGAAGAAAATATTACAGTAGTATGTTTTGAGGATAACACAAAAGAAGATGGTAATACTATAGTAGAGGATGAGAAACAAACAAAAAGTGTAGGCATCAAAGAGGAAAAAGTTGCAGTAGTATGCCCTCATGAAGGCATAGAGAAAGAGGTTGAGGAAGAGGAAAAAAAGGATATTACAATAGTGGTTGAGGATGAGATGAAGGATGTAGTTGTTGAAAATACTAAGGTTGCAGCAGTAGAGAATGAAAGTGAAGAAGATGTGACAGTAGACAATGGTGGTGCAAAGGTTGTTGAGAAAGAGGTAATGCATAATTTTGAGATGGATAAGGTAGTGAATGCATGTGAGATGGTTTAGAATGACTGGTATGCATAGAAGGATTTGCATGATGTTGCAAACTTAAGTGCAGATGCAAATTGGTGGAGGCGGATGGATTGTGGTGGGTTGAATCCCATGAGATTAGAGGTGAATGAGAGATGCATTTGGAGAAGGTGGTTGGGATCTAGTGGAGTTGATTCCGCATCCAAGAGGTTGAGTGCAAAGAAAAAATTTCAGAGGAGGAGATTGCTTGTTCCAGCCAAGAGTTGGAAGAGGAGAAAGAAGAATCCAATGAAGGTACCAGTTACAACAATGAGGTTGGTTGAGGGCTATTTATAGTTTGAAAGGGTGGTACTACCACTCAACCCTATTTTGCGAATCCATATTAACAAAATTCTTCCTACCTCAGGTGTCTGATGCAGGAGCATCCAGGGTCTGAGAGCGATCTTGCATCGATCTGTGTTATTCCACCCAATAAGGGTTGAGTTCAGGCTTGCAAATTAATCAACGTGAGCGAGGAACTAATTTCATCATTCGGTGATGGTCAACATACTCATCGGCAAGACATAGAGAATTTGTTGGGACCTTGTTTCAAGTCCCATCAACATACCAATGGTGGGTTGATCATGTTCTATCAACAGGAGATTAACATTTCAACGGGATGATGTCCCTTGTCCTACCAATAGTCCGATGGTGGATGTTGTCATTAGGATAGTACTTTGTCGGCAGGATGTGGACGGTGGTCTCCCCGATAGAACAATGTTCGATGTGCAAAGTGTTCATCGGCGTGACTTAATGATTTCATTGGGACCATGTTTTATGTCCCATTGATGGTTTGATGGTTGTAGTGAGTGATGGAGCGCATAGAGGTTCATCGGCATGAGGTTCTCTCATCGACAAGATGGCATTCTTTGTCCCACCAACAGAGCGATGGAGTTACATCGGCGGGAGGATTACATATCAACGGAGCATCATTCTTTGTCCCTCTGATGGGGTGATATCGTAGTAACAAGGATGTATCGATGAGACTTTGGGAGGAGTCCCAAAGATAGGCCAATGGTAGTGATTGGTGGATTGGAAAATGTGGATGAGCGATGGTCGAGCAAACCAGAGGATGACACGTAGTAGAATGATAGTCATTGATTACACATCTTCATTGTGAATCAACGTAAGGATATTGGTCAAGAAAATTTCAAGGCTTGTGATCAATGGTCAATGGATGATGCTAATAACCATGTAACCATCCAAGAGATCTAGATGTTGATTGGATGACGAGACAGTACTAAGGCCAGGTGATTGGAAACACTAAATGATGATCAGATTATAGAGGAGCCAACATCAAATGGATGAAACTATAGAAGGCCAACATGAAGATGAAATACAATATATAAAGATAGCGAGGGATAGGGAAGTGGTGTGTGGAGGTGGACAGGGTGGAGTAGCCTGTAGTAGTGTCTAAGATAGGTGATCATAGAGCGGAAGTAGAAGGCTCTGATTTGCATTTTGGATTGATTGTAACCGATTCTTTATAATTAGAAGGCCCATTAGATTATGTAGTTTTTTTTTTGTCCATCAATAAAATATCATTGTTCTCTTTGCATATTTTTGTTGTGCAAACCTATGTGGTGAGTGTTTTTTGTTCCATAAGGGGAGTGCTCCTTCATCAAAGAATCATATAAAAGAAATTAATTTTAGATGTACCTCGAAAGAATTTATTATATGCATATAAAAACTATCTACTCTTTATATTCTAGATTACACAAACTATATTTTTTCTTCTACTTCTATATATTTTTTATTTTTCTATAGCTAATACTACATCTATTTGATCACTCTTGATCTTACAAGAGGACATTTTATTTTAGAAACAATATCAAACTAGGAAACTAAGCTTTGAATAGTGAATAAGAATACTCTTATTAGGATAATTCAAAATATGAATGAGAAGAAGTTTGTTGAGAACAATGAGGATGAGTGGGATAAGTTATTTAATTACATGTGGAATCCATCTATCATGTTGAAGTCTCAAAATTTTTCCACTTTCTCAAGCATTTTCCCTCATTTTTTATATGATTAATCTTTGGTTGCAGCAAGAAAGACATTTTCATGGCTACAGGTAGGCTATTTTCATGACTATAAGCACACTATATTCTTATTTGTAAGCATGATTAAACCATGGATCTAGGTGTTGGGTGGGAAAATGAGATCTAAGGTTAATGGATAACTTAAATCACACATTCCACCATTGACATTAGGGGACACAAAAATTCACCAAGATAAACCATTAGGCTATTTTCCTAAAGAAGATCCTGAATAGTTGGTTAGGTCTTTTGTCCCATTTTTTTGGAATGGATGTATGAGTGATGTGAATGTATGTGCATGATGTTGTGAATTAGGTAAAATATTTAAAAAGTAGCAAACTATCACACAATCTAAGAAACATAGAATAAAAGTGCAAAAATAGACAATAAGAATGAAGAGTGTAGAGAAGGTGGAACCTGACATTAAACTTTGGGGTAGAAATTACTGGACAAGGGTGATGGTGCCCTTGTTTGGAAATGGTGTTTTTTTAGATTTTCAAAGTCTACACATCAGCATCATAGTCTATAGGTTCTTCCTTATCAGAGTCAACTTCCAAAGTTTCTCAATCCGCGAATAATCAATCTTTCTCCAATTTGATGAAATAAGGTATTTGAATGCTTGATCTCAGTTTGATTCTTTGAGGTTTTCAATCTTCTTCAATCCAATTTAGACTGTAAGGAAGCTAAGGTAGTGGAACAACTTCCTACACTAATCTTGAGAGGAGGATAATGCAAAACTTTTACAAATCTTTAACAATTACAAAAACTTAAACATAAATATCATGCATACCACAACACAGTGATTTACATGGGGAAAACCCTTTTGGGAGAAAAAATCCACTCCAAAAGCTACCTAGGATATACTATTTATAAATCACAAAGATTACAATATACTTGCAGAGCAAGCTTATCATAGGAGTATCACCAACCAAAGATTCAGAGGCAACACGACCACTATCAGACCCTTAGAATACATCATAATACATAGTTGTAATACAATTCCCTCATAAAATAGGATTAACTTCTAGGGAAATTCAAGCTAATAAAATATTGACCATTAGATTTAAGACCTAGTGATGAATGGTCTAGATTTACAATATAATAAAATATAAATAAAATTTTCCTTTTAGGGGCACTACCCCCGAGCCCCTATCGAGGTGCACTACCCCTGGACCCCCAATAGGTGGGATGTTCCTTCGGACCTTCCCCTCCATCACCGACGTATCAACAATACCTTATGTATCAACAATACTTTATGTAATTGCAAGGTTGAGACACATTATCCCAACATAGACCTATAACCTACAAGAAAGACAAGGAGAGAAGGGTTGTGTTATACAAGGGTTTTCCTTGGTCAAACCCCATTTTGATGTTTTCACCTCCATAAATGGTTATGATGATATTGATAAAGAGTGTGTAACCTAGATCAAGTACAGGAAAATGGATAAAAATGAAAGATAAATAACTATGTTGTTACTTACCTCTTAGTTCAACATTCCTTGTTGGACTAAGGTCAATTAGCTCATCTCACACAATGAGAAATAAATAGTTAAGTTTAAAGATCCAGTAATGGTTAGTACTCATATCAATGAAAAACATGAAACAATTTACTATGCATGGTCATGATTTTTTTGATGTGATGTAGATGTAATCTTAACTAATGAAGTGTTATATATGTTGCTTACTCTTGAAATTTCTTTGATTTCTTTTTAGGATGCTTAAAAAGATATTCAAAATTGCTTAGATGTTCAAATGAAGGGAAAAATGTATATTTATATGAGTTTCAACATTTTTTGCATTAATTATTTTGACAAGCCGATAAATGACTTCAAATTTGCAAACATATTAAGGTTGACAATAAATCTTGAGATTTTGGGCCAAAAAGGGGAGAGAAGGGCAAGGGCACACTAGCCTAGCCCTATTTTGAATTTTAGGTGCTCATCAAATCAATATTTAATTTAATTTCCCAAATTTAACTTAATTTCTTCAAGACAACAATAAAATAGATGATTAATAAGCATAATTAGGCTCAAGCACTTAGGGGGGAGCCAAACATAGTGTGAAATTTTCAAGGATGGTAATTTTCAACACTACACTAGGTTGTAAACTTAGCTATTGTAGGTAAGAGTTAGCTCCACTAAAATTCTCTTGGTTGCCCTTCAAGTACTCAAGAAAATATTAATCATCACAATTAAGATAAAATGCTATATTATCTCTAAAAACTACTTTAACACATGAACATTCAATTAAATATCATACAATTAAACACAATTCTTATATCAGGATATTAATTAAAATGTCTTGTTTAAAAGTATGGATTTACCTTTGTTGATTTTGAAGAGATTAACATTAGATCAAATTCAATACTTGAAGTTAATCCATCATGCAACATGAACCAACAAATGAGTTTTTTTCAACATATATTTTAGAGAGTCATATTTATTGATAACATTCGTATAAAAATGTAGCATATATAATGTGTCAATTTTTTTAAGTACATGCCATAACTAGGAAAACTTTATCTATATGAAAATAGCATGTCTCATAAAGTAGTTAAGGTGTGGAAAATATAATGGATAATATGTTCTTTCCCATTTAGACCATATTGGGAAAAAATACCATATGAATGGTGACATTAGTAGTGAAGATATATATAATGAGTGAATTTATCCATGAATAAAGGCATTAAGATGGATGAATATGATAAGTATTTCTTCATTTAATTAAAATAATTTTTTCATTCTATTCATGTTTGATATATTTCTTTAATAGATGCGTGAAGGATAAAGGTATGATCAACCAATTATGTGATAAAGTGTCAAAGAGCTTGTATTTTTCTTTGTAATTTTATCAATCGAATTATATTTTCTAGATGTGGTAAGTTAATAAATGCATTGATAATTTTTATATCCACTGATACATCATTTCATGATGTAATCTTAATTATTTACCACTATAACCACTAAAGACATAACTTTTTATATTTAAAATCACTTGATATTGTTGTTAGCACTCAAAAGCAGTTCTTAGGTCGTGGATATGATCAACACTATTCTTAGATTTCCATATATACCATCAAAAGATTGTGCATTTAATAGAAGAAAGTTTAAGTTACCTTGAAATTTTGTCAAATATTTTCTAAATTTATGCTAGCCTAAATAGATGGTAATTTAAGAAAATTATACTTACATTAGCATAATTGAGCTAATCTAAGTATAGGACATATAAAAAATAATTTAAAGAGTAGGATTTGATGGTTTCTTAGCTCCTCAATGGGGTTTATGTGTTAGGTATTGTGATTTGATGTCTCATTTTTCAAACTAGATTTCTCCTACAATATTTAGATCTTATATGATGAATGTGGTTCAAAACCCTACAAAAAAACTACACAAATCTTTAATAGATTTCTCTTGTCAAAAACTATGGTCATGTTTTATTTATGTGGTTTTATCTTAAATATTGTGAGTTTGTCTTGTTGAAATGCAGAGTTAATAGCTTTGTTTCCCTCCACTTATTCACTAATTTGAAATAGAGTGGCATTGATGAACAAAAATATAGAAGCTCTCTATGCTAGGTTGTGGAAGTGTCTTGACCTCTCACCCTTTCTCCAAGCTCCTTTGTTTTACAATTTGCAATGATTAAATGATGATGCATGCAATATTTGTACTTTAAGATGTTGATACAAGCTACCGTGATTGTTCTTTAGATAATCTAATGATATATTATAAATCCCTGATCCTCCTATGATAATTCTCATTAACAATTTTAAGATCTTAGAACATATCTTTGAATATAGCAATCTACACCTCAATTTGAATAAATTCATGCATAAATTGATCATTAACAATTATAAATTTAGTGAGAGATGAATTTAAATTTCTTAAACAAAATCATATTAACAATACCATGTAAAGAAAGTATTAATAAAATAAGTGTCATGTAGTGGCGAGTACTTGTCTTCACAATATTGTAATAAAAGTATTTGTTGTGAGGTAGGTAATGGATGTGTCATTTACTTGATAGATGATTTGACATGACATGACAATTTAGTGGTATGTTAGTAATATTTTATTTGTTGTGAGGTACATAAAGAATGTGTCATTTAGTTGATAAACGAAATAAACTCTACAAACTTAATCTATTCCAGAGAGTGGATATTATATTAATTTTATAATTGTGCATTTTATATTTATAAAATAATATTATATAATTATATTATTAGATATTTAATTAAGAATATTTATTAAAAATAAATTTATTTCAATATAAAAAAATATTAATTTAGACACTAAATTTGATTAAATTAAATTAATAAACCAATTATTGTAGATATTACTTATTTTTAGTAAATAAAATCAATAGAAAATATGTGTATAATAACCAATGTCTATATTCTAGGATACTACATGTTTATATTCTAGCTTAATGGGAGGAAATGGAAGCTATATATTAAATACAATTTACGTATATTTTATAAATATTAACATTAATACAAAATTTATATAATCATTTAAAATACATGCCTATATTCTAGTCTAGTGGAAAAAAATGGTAGTTACATACATTTACATATATTTTGTAAATATTAACATATTAATACAAAATTTACATAATCATTTAAAATAATTGCCTATATTCTAGTCTATGGAACAAAAAGGTAGTTACATACATTTATTAATGTTGGATAAAGTATAATAGACCTTACATTTATACTACCTATAACTTCTACAGTGGATACCAACAGTTCATGACATCTTTTTGTGGGATTTTGCGGCTTGCTTTCAGATGCATTTGGGATCATGCTCAGATTGTATTTGTTGCCTAGCAATTCTAGACATGTTTGGCATCCTTCTTGGGTGCTTTATGGAGGTTGATGGCTGTAGACTGCTCCTTGGGAAAGTTAGTTTCTGCTGTTCTATTTTCGATCAGCTGTTTGGCAGTGTTTTGCTGCTCTTTTCTGAGTTTTGCTGTGCTGTAAACTCCTTCAGCATACTGCTCATGACTTTGTTGTAATTTTTTTTGCTGCTTTCTATCAATAAAAAAAAAAAAAAATTAATTAAGGGAAATATGTATTCAGTCAACTTGTCGAAATCAAAAAGGAAACGCATAAACTATGTAATTTTCCGGTATAATAATACTCTCTTCCACTTCATTTTCAAGTGGCGGCAACACCGTCTTTGTGACGCAGAAATCATGCTGTTATAATAAATATACTGGTGCGATGTCCCTGTCAATGGGGTCTGAGAAAAGATATTGTAATCGACCGGCCTGTCTTTCCCTTGACTGCCAATTAGATTCTGAGAATGCCGGGAACACACAGACACCATCCATACTGGTACCAACTTTGTCAATTCATGTCAAAATCAGCTTTTTCGCAGTAAACAACGAATAACTTGTGCTGAGCTGGTCCACACGAACAGAATACTCTTGAAAGTTGAAACCCACGTTTTGTTGGAATGCGTCGCCAGATTCCCTTTTGGTTCACACGTCTCTCCATTAAAAATCACACATTTATGTAAATACAAGCATTACCAGACAACAGCCGTCAAAGATTCAGTGAATCAAGAGAGTATTGAATCCAGAAGATTCCATTCCATGTCATCTGCCAACATAAGACAAACGCCGTGATAGTTACGGAGCACCTGTGTAAATAGTTGTGCTCAGAGTTTGTCAGTCGGTGGGACTCGAACTCCGGACGTATGGCTGGGTTAGCATGTTACTTTTCATTGGAAAATGTAAGAGCGGCAATGGGATCATTTGGGCCATTACATGGTCAATGAATTTGGGAGATTGTATGGTTAAAACTTATCTATGTAGAATAGTTACTATGAATTGAAAAGCGTATGATTGCAAGGGATTCTAAGTGCAATTTATTTTGAAAAGTTTATAATTTAATGTTTACTAATTTAGATTATGATATTGCTATCAGGATTCAACCATGTAGTTTTGAGTCAAACTCATTGACCCATGTTTCATGAGTAGTGGTTCATAAGAACCCATCTCTCATGATAATGAATGGTCCACTTAGCACTCATTGCATCTAGGTGATGCTCATCGAGGTGAAGCACTAGGCCTTCCCAGGAGGTCACCCATCCTAGTAACATGGGTCAATGAGTTTGACTTGAAACTACACGGTTGAAGCCTAATAGCAATATCATAATTTGACACGCTATGGAAAATACCTCCTACTTTTCAATTGATGAGCTAAAGGGGCTCTATAATGAATGGTTCATAAGGCACAACACTTGCTAAAGGTTTTGCAAATGGAGTTGCAAGCTAAGTGGGCTTAACCTTGGAGGAAACTTTGTGGTTAAGCGCGCTTGAGTTGGAGTAGTATTGGGATGGGTGACCTCCCGGGAAGGCCCAGTGCTTCACCTCTGTGAGCATCACCTAGATGCAATGAGTGCTAAGTGGACCATTCATTATCATGAGAGATGGGTTCTTATGAACCACTACTCATGAAACATGGGTCAATGAGTTTGACTCGAAACTACACGGTTGAATCTTGATAGCAATATCATAATTTGACACACTGTGGAAAATACCTCCTACTTATTAATTTAGATTAATTAAAGATGGTTTATGAGTTAATGTATTTTAATGAGTATTTTGTGAGGAAAGATAGAGGAAGTGGATATTGTGAGATATTAAAATATATCTAGATTCATCTTGAGGTTTCGCGAATATGTTAATCATTGACTTGAAAGATTTTGTGAGAAAGTGAAGGACATAAGGTTTAGATCTCAAAGACACATATGTCCACATTGAAAGTCTACAAACATCAAATTAACAAACACTTTAGTAAGTTATAAGATGCAAGGAATTCTTGAACTTATCAACGGATTTGATAAGTGCATATGCTTTCTTTTCTATGTTGAGATAACAAAGTGACACAAGAGCATCCAAAGGTGTAAGAGCAATCTTGCATCACCAGAAATAATATTTGTATTTCTGTTTAGTTTAGCAAATACCCATGAAGCTAATTTCCTCTAAAAATTCTTGAAGAATGGATTCAAACTTTGAAATTTAAAAAAGTGGCTAAAAAAAGGGCTTCTATTTTTATAAAGTTTGCAATTGAGCACGTATGGAATTGAGATTTTTTCCAAAGCTCTTTAGAAAATTGAAAATTTCACATTGTAGGTGGGTATCAAGTCAATATCAAGTTTGGATGTGAAGATATTAAATATTTACATTTCCAAAAATAAATAATAAATTTTCAAAATAAAATTTTGATGCTTCAAATGATGAATTGAGGCCCAAATATTTGGGAAATAGGATAAATCAAATATCAAGGGTGTAGATCGCTTTGAGCACTATAGTTTTAAAAAATGATCTCAATCAGGTGCCCAAATCAAAAGTTATGACTCTCAATGGTTGAGCTATTTTTGAGGCTGAGCTACAAAATTCAAATTATGTCTAGAGGTGCCATAATTCATTTATGAAGCATTTTTGGTATTTTCCAAGTAGTGGAAAAGGAGGGAAAGTGGTAAGTAATGAAAAAGGAGGGAAGGTGAAAAGGAGTTTCAATTCTTGCAACTACAAAGGGGTAGAAAGCTCCAAAAGCAAGGAGAATGAAGTTGTAATGAGTTGCAACCTATTGAGGATTTGATCCTCTAGTTTATTTCATATAAATCTTCTATGTAATTAACATTCATTTTGGTAAAAGAATAAATATTTTTATGTGTAAAAATTGATATCATAGATTTGAGGAAACTTTGTACTATGAAGTTTATAGAAAGTTTAAGAGGAGAAATATAAGATCCCTCCACAAATAAATCATTATGGAAGAAACAATGTGATCATAGACAAAATATTTAGGGTTTTTTAAACACAAATTAATGCAATTCAAGAAGATAAAAGAAGAGGGCTTGAACTAAGAAGGGGAGCTGAAAGTGAGGATGAAGATGATGTAGCACATGATGATGCACAAGTTGAAGAAGATTATGGAGAAAAACTTGATCAAGTCAAGATGCTAAAGGCCATAAAAAAGATTGGAAAAAGGCTAATGATTGATATCTCTACATATTCAATTAGTCCCAATCCTAAAGAACTAATACATTGGATAAATGATATGGAAGAATATTTTAAATATAATATATCGAGAGGGTCATAGTTTCCAAGACCAAGCTTAAAGTTCATGCTAAAATTTGGTGGAAAGAGGTTTAGTTAGAAAGAAACCAAAGAGGAAAATAGAAGATCACCAAATGGGATATAATGGTGGATAAGACAAAGAGAAAATATATTCTAGTAGATTATGACTTTGAAATCTTGAAGAAGATCCAAAGTTTGAGGTAGCTAAATAGAGTAGTTAAATAATACACTTAATAGTTTTACAAGATTAATTTTAGAGTGGGTCATATAGAGGCTAATTAAGGAAAGGTAGCCAAATATATCAATGGATTAAAACCCACTAACCAAGAATAAATAAGCCTAGATATGTTCACAACTATCAAAGATTGATACCAATTTTCAATGAAGTTAGAAGAAAAGTTGAATAGAAGATTTGAGAGAAAAAAGAGGAAGAGGTCATGGAGGAAGAACTGGTGGAAGATCTTATGGAGGCCATGGATGTAACAAGATGAGAAAAGGAGGAATGGAGATGTAGAAATCAATCAAAATAATAGGGGTGAAAAAAATTATTACACTAGATACAAAAATGATGGATATAAAAGAGGAAGATATATATTTGGAAGAGGACCTGATTCAAAGGAACATGCTTTATATGTGGTGAAGAAGGAAACAAAGCTTATGATTACCCTCAAAATCAAGGAGTAACAAAAAGAATACTATAGGGTAATGCTAGAGTTGCTCATGTAGATGAGGATACTAGATCTAAGCATTCAAAAGAAGCTAAAAGAGGAGAAACCCTTGTTAGAAGAACCATGTTGAAGGAAGAAGGAAAAGAAGAGCCATGCCAAAGAAAGAGCTTATTTAGAACAAAGTTTAAATCAAGAGGTAAGTATTGCAATATAATCATGTTGGCAATATGTGTTGTCATTGATGTTAACTCGAGATGTGTTTTCATTGATGTCAAATGTATGTGTTGAAGTTTGTATACGCTCTGGAGATAGTGATATCAACTAGTGCAAGTTAGCAGTGTAGTATGAGGAAGAATGGTGTTATGTCTGATGGCTATGTGTGATGCAGAGGTGGGTATACTTGTTCCAATATGTTTCTAGCATGCCTACTTTGATATAATTTCTATTTGATGTACCGCACATGGAGATAAGGTTCAAAAGTTTTTCTAAGGCATTCACAATGTAGACTCTAAGATAAAGTCATGGTATTTTGGTTTACATCCTTCTGTAGAGAAAGCTTTTTTCTTGTGGTTCAGAATATAATTTGATTGAGATGTGAAGGTGTTATATCAATAATTTAATTCATTACACCTTCTACAATGAAATTTGTATATGATAGAGTTTCAATATGTGCTTTGGTAGAGTAAAGTGTTGATAAAGGCATGTTGGAATGCTCTGCATTCCTCTAGAAGTGAAGTTCTAGCCTTGCAGTTTCGTGGACATGTTTAGTGATTTTTAATGCATATTATATTATTGTATCATGTGTTTTGGTGGTCTGCAAATACAACTTTTAAAGGATAGTGTAGTACAGTTGGTTTAAGATGCTTAATTGTTCCACAAAACATATGTTTCTCTTCTTGCACCAACACTTAATGATTAGAAACTTCAAAAAATGGTTGAAGAGTTATTATGCATAGACTACATTATTCACATCTTGGTCTACATGATGCTTTTGGTTTCTCCCCAATGGTGTAAAGTTGAACAGTTGATAGTTTTGGTGGTGTTGTCACTATTTGGGATGAGAGTCTTGTTGTCTTCTAAGATTGATACTGATTAATTAATTTTTCTTTGGAGGATGTGATGTGATGCTTTTTGGTCATGTTATGCCATGTGTTAATCGACAACTCATTTTCTCTTCATAATGTATATGTTTGGAGCCATCTTGTGTACATATCATATGTTTCATCTAAAAGTCATCTTGAAGCTAACCTAATTGAGGTTTTGAGTTGTTGCATAGGTAATTTATAGAAGAAAAAAATCAGTTGTAAATTGATTGTGTGTGAGATTGAGCAATATGTTGAATATGAAGTGTGTGAAGCTAGTATGATGGAGTACTTGTGAGAAAAATGGGACTACAACATCAACATATGTTGGATGCTTCTTTATAGTAGTTCATGTTCATGTTTGTCATTATAATTTTCATGTATCCTACTTTGAGATAGTGAGTCTTAGTAGGTTCTTGTATCTTTCCCTAAGGTTGTGTACCTTATTCTACAAGTCCTTAGGCAGTGAGCCTTAAACAACATTGTAATTTTTGTAACCAATGAGCTTCATCTATTGTGAGTTAACTCTCACCATGGTTTTCCATCATTACCTGTTTTCCATGTAAAAATCTTGGTTTCCTTGTGTGGTGGATGTTTTTATTTCTAATCTTCTTTCAGTTAATGTGATTTGATGTTTAATCTACAAATGGAAATGTTTAAGCTTTAGTATATGTTGATTCACCCCCCTCTCAACACTTTGGTATTTTCAACAATTGGTATAAGAGCCAAGTGCCTTTGATAAGCCTAATAGCTGAGGTAGATCACAGACATGAACACATGGGTTTTGTAGCAAAGAGCAATGATGTGTTTATTCTAGAATCGGATCTAGAGTTAATGGAACCTGAAGGTTGGGACATCAATCCAGAAGATTGTGAAGTAGATTTTGAAGGAGAAATCCAGTCTACTCTTGAAGATTGGGATGAATCAAGAACATTAAATATCAAATACAAATGAATGCTTGAAAAATCAAAGAGACAATTGTCAAATTGAAGGCACAAGCTAAAGAATCAAAAGTAGAAATTGGAAAACTAAAAAATCAAATGGAATGAGGCAAAGGATGTGACACTAAACTCAAGGAGGAAAAATTTGTGATCTTTGATTTGAAAGTTAAGATCGAAGAAGGTAAGAGGATTGAAGATTTTTTGAATACCAAACTCAATGATAAAATTGTTGAATTTTCAAAGCTTGAGGAATAGATTGTCACTCTAAGAAATGAACTTGAAAAAGAAAAAGAGAAAATTGAAAAGGATCTAAAACTGAGAGGAGGTTCTAAAATTATTGATGAGTTGATTAACTCTCAAAATCCATAAGAACAGAAAAATGGTCTTGGTTTTTAAAAAGGGAAAAGTCCTATGACCAATGCATTTGCAAAACAATATGATAACTTCAAAGTAGAAGGAAAGTCAAAAACAAGGGAGGGTAAAGCCTGCACTAAAAAACCTAAGGATACATCCTCTGAAGATGAAAAGACATCAAAATGACAAGAAAGAAGGTGATTCATTCCTATCTAGAACAAGAAGAACTTCAAAAATCCCTCTCCTAAACAAACTACTCCCACCAGGTTCAATGGTAATTGCTATGCTTGTAATAAGATTGGTAATAATTCTATTGATTGTAGATCTAGACAAATAATAAATGATAATATTGGTAGAAGATCCTTTGTACCCCAAAGATACAATGTTGTTTCATTTCATGGATATTTCCATGTATGCAACAATTTTGGTCATAAGGCTGTAAAGTGCAAAACTAAAGTTGAGAGGAAAAAAATGTTCTAGAGCACAACATAGTGTGCTATAAATGCAATAAGGTTGGGAATATATTAAATTTTTGTAAAAGTGGTTTTTTGAAGCCACCTATTAAAAACTGAAAAAATGATGAAACCCTAAATCAACAAAAAAGAGTAACAAAAAGGTTTGGAAGGAAAAGCAAGTTCAAGAAAATGAGAAGAATGATAATACTGAGATTTTGTATTTTGCATAAGATCCTAAGAAAAATTGAGATAGAGCATTATCTCAAGGGGAGTTTACATTTAGAAACCCTTTTTCCCTTGAAAAGGACAAGTTGAAGATTTCAAAATAGAAAATGTTTGTTCAATTCCTTTGGTGTGCAAAACTGCTAAGAAAGAATGAATCTTTTGACAAAGGTTCCAAAGTGAGTGAATGGTTTGAGGAGGTGTGTTGAGCTTCATTTCATCCTTGTGTTGACATAGATAATTCAATAGGTTTACCTAACATAGTATGAATGCATTTGTGATAGAAAGTTAGGAATTCTTGTATGTTATTTGGATCATTTATTCACATTTGCAATCAAGAGTTGTTGTGTTTGAAGTGAAGAAGTGTGTTTAGGTTTTCAAGCCATCTTTGTGAAACCCTAGTGAGGGTGTGAATATATCTAAATAAATTTCAATGGTGGTGACCCCTCTGGTGATCAATGTGTTTGAAAAACCAAGGCACAAATAAAAGAAGTTTCCTTTCAAAGTAATGGAGGTGGACAAAGATGGCATGTTTTCAAAAGTCCCAATAGATGTTGTGTACTATGAAGATATAAGGATTTACATCCATACCCAGTTGAAAGAGAATAACCATACCTCTTCCTTTGAAGTGGTTCAACCTGAGCTGCTAAATGAGAATGGAGTATACAATCCAAAGTATGCAAATGTTGTTGTGAAAGGGTTGGAAATCTCGAAATACTTTCTAGACTTCTTTGAATGCAAGGAATGGGTAAGAATTATCTTGAGCCACATTCATGATAATTTCATTTGGCTAGAAAAACCCTACATGATCACAAAGAATACAATTAGGGTGATTACTACTCTTTGTGCCTCCAGACCAATCTCGATGCTAAAATCTGTAAAGAATGAAATGGTTCTAGATCTCACTAGTGTTAAATTTGATAAGAGAACTCTAAAAGTATAAGATATAATTTATTTTAGTGTCTAGTATGTTGTAATGGGGATTGCATATAAGTTTTACTTCATTAACAAAGAAGGGTCTTCCACCACCACTACAATTCACACCACATATCAAATGGTGAAGGAAAATGCTAATTTTGACCTATGTGAGCTATTAAGAGAACAACTAATGGAGAACTTGAAGAGGGAAAAAGAAACCAATTATAACTTCAAGTTTGATTCTGTAAGAGAGGGGGACCAGCCACGTTCAAGGCCTCGGGTCATGAAGAGCTAAGAGCGGAAGGCTGACCTAACTTACCTCACTCTAAAGGGGTGTCTTGAAATGAGGGAAAAGAATGATGAGGACTATAAGGTCCTTCAATCACTCTGTAGACCTAAAATCCAGAATGGGGCTAGGCAAGCCAGTTTTTAGGTTCAACACTATACCTCAGGTATCTCTTTGCCCAAGGACGGAAGCACAATTCCAAGACAACAACGCGATGCGCTGGCATCTCTCGGGTGTGTTGGCATCTGTAAGACCAGAGGACCAGAAACACAGTACAAACCACCAAAAAACAAGCTAATGGCCTAGCTAGTTATTTCTTAGGGGAACAAAACATAACTATGAAATAAGAAAGATACAAATGAATATGATAAAACAAATATATTAAAGCTAAGGTGATGAAGATAATATCACAAAAGAGCCTGTTTGCCAGCTAGCTCCAAATGCACATCCACCTACATACAAGAAAGAGGGAAAATTGTTGGAGGCTATATAGGGGCCTACCTTAGTCAGAACCTCATTTTGGTGTTTCCACCTCCACGGACAAACAAGATAGCAATGATAGAGAAATGCATGATAAAGGAGAAAAGAAAGTAGAGAACACAATAAACACTACAAAACATTAAAATGCTACTCAACCAAATCATAGAGGAGAGGACTGAAAATGTTACCACCTCCACCAAGAGCTCACTAGCCAATGATGGAGAAAGAGAGCTTGAACAATCACCATAGCCTCAACTACGATGAAGGGAGGTGTTGCAATCCTCAAGCCCCTACTATAATGGCTTGTTCCACACTTGCTCTACAGAGTTGATGGAGTGTCATTGCTGCAATGGAGTGTTGAAGTGTTGCTTGAGAGTGAAAATGAAGGCTGAGAATACAAGAAGTGATTGTTGGAATGCTTAGCGAGTGAAATGGAATGAGAATGGATCAATTTGAAGGAAGAATGAGCAATAATAAGGCATATTCAAGTCAGTTGGTCTAAGAGGGACATTACAATTCATTCCCTATAGGAAGTGTAATTCCTTTGCCAACTTCAGACATAGGAATCCATCAAGGATGTAAGCGCACCGCGTAGATGTCTATGTGCCACATGGGAATCCATGATAGTTATTCTTCTATTGACACAAAAAATAGATGCCAAGTGGAACGAAGGAAACTTGTTGATGTGGAATTTTGCTTTCAGATTTGGTTTTCTAAGGTGAGGATGTATGAAAGGGGAATTTCTGTAAGGGGTGCAAATTCACTCCTATACATTTTTCCCCCACTTTAGTGAGCATGAATTCTGATGAGTGCTTTGGTAAAGTAGATTGAATAGTGAATAGGGTTAGAAATGTATACCTGAACTGTTGAAGAAGCAGATCACAATCTAGTGAGCTTGAAAGTGCAAGGTAGGAAAAGGACTTCATAGCCTCATAGAACTATGAAGATGAAGAATAAAAGCATCTTACAAGCTCACAAACCTACAAGGAGGCAACCCCCAAGATCTTTCACATGAAGGAATCCCTAAGAAGTAAGCTCCTCACAAGCCTGTAGACCTGCAAGGAAGGTATCCTCCAAGGTCTCTCACATGAAAGAAACCCAAAAAAGTGCCTTATAGACCTGTAGACCTACAAGGAGGAGTCCCCCAAGATCTCTCACATGGAGGAATCCCAGAAAAGTTCCCTACAGCCCCGTAGACCAGTAGGGAAGGAATCCTCCAAGATCTCTCACATGAACGAAACCCAG
>VDFB02345887.1:0-48448 GCA_007258455.2 Sequoia sempervirens | reverse complement strand
GGTTGTTTTTTTTGGGGGGGACTTGAAGCCACCATGAAACAGACACATTATATTAACTACGTGCACAAAATTTTAAATGTTTCTTTTGATTTTGGATTTTTTGAGTGATAAGTGATAAGTCAAAATTGAGGGTAGATAATGAGAAAGATTTAATATTAATAATTAAATTCAGTTTGGTTTAAGTGTCAATCCAAAAGTGTAAACTTTTGAAAGGTGTAGGGATATATACTCAAGGGCTGCACATAGTGAGGTGAGTATTCATAAAATGCAATTAAAATATAAAAGCATTCATTTAAATTGTTATGAAATTTTTGTAGCACTATAAAAATTGCTATAGGATCGTGTAAATTGTTAAGAGAAATGTGCACAGTATGAGACCACAATCTGCTATAGAAACAGTATGCAGGTGACTAACAACAACTTTCATACTACAATAAAACTGCTAAAATAATAATTATTGAAACAAAAATATAAATCACAAATTCATTATTGAAATAAATAATTAAATTAGTGTCTACATTTCTTCAAAGATTAACAATTATAAGACAAAATTAAATCACATAACATACTAAATAAAATACAAAGATCATTGTGATGCTTCCAGAGAGTGGACCATCCTCTCCATTTGCATGTGAATGATCTTCTAAGGCACTGCTACATAAATCTCTTCAAAATGCGAACTACATACATTTATTTCAGAAATATTGCATTGTTATAAATACATTAAATTCCAGTGTTACTCTCAAGCCTTCCTTTTGCTGTTACATTTCTTTCCTGTTATATATTTCACATTGCTCTTCTCAAGCCTAGTTCTATCCTCTTAAGTTGTGTTTCTTTGATTACATTGCCTTTATATAATGAATAAGGCATATAACTTATTTTCCAAATTCACATAGAAGTTCATTCATTGTTCTCCTTCTATTTCATGGACAAATCTAAAATATAAAGAACTATTTTATTTGCTAAATAATCATCTTAAAATGGAGGATTTGGTTTGGTTTGTTACCAAACAACATAGCAAATATGTTACAAAATAATTGGTGAGATTTATTTCTGGCTCATGGCCATTACAACACATATTAAAATATAAATGAAGAAGAAATTATTTATGAGGAAAATATATTGCTGGCAATTGACATGAAGTCTGTATATTCAATCTTTGTTGATTTGTTGCAACCAAGACTAAAATAAAAATGCTTTTTGGTAAATACAATCCAATAATTATTTATCTTATTTTATCAACAAACTATATTAAATATTACCTATATATTTAATCATATTTAGTAGAAGAGTGGTAAAATGATATAATATGGTATGGAAATATAATATGAAAATGGATATGACGTCATATGAAATAGTTTAAAATATGACATAAAATGGGTCATAATTAGTTCTCATCATCCCCCTCAACATAGCATATTAGACATCCGTGTGCAATCTTTAATTCTCAGAGTTTTTTATTTAAACCTGTAACCTTTGGATCTATGATTTGTGCCTTATTCACCCTTGACTATTGTAGCTCATGCTTAATTGCATTTCTCCTTGATTTTTATCAGCTCCTCTTCATAACAAGCTTTCATGGATTTGCTTTATTTTTCAGCTTGCATTCTTTTCTTCCTCCAATTTTTTAGTTTTCCATCATTTTTTTTTCTCTATTTTTTCAATTTTTCTTCTTCTTCTCCTCCTTTCATGGATTTTTCAAATTCAAAATCGTAGAATACCTTCTTTTTCTTCTTTTTCTCCTCCTTACAATCTTTTTGGAAGTGACTAGATTTTCTACAATTCCAATATTTCACCTTTTTCTTACTAAGAGACTTAGATCTCCCACATGATTTTGATTTTGAATTTTCTTGCTTCATGTTCTCCACTTTTCCTTTCTCTTTCATTCTTCCTCGAACTGCTAGAGCATCCTTAGTCATTTCAAAAAATTTTCTCCACATATCTTTAGATAACAATGATTCAACTACTTTATCCATCTTGAAGGTGGTAGTGGTACTTCCAATGGTCATGACAAGGTGGTCCCATGAATCTAATAATGAGCACAACAAAGTCATGCAACAATCCTTCTCCATTTTCACAGAAACAGATCTCAATTGGGAAATAATCATGTTGAATCCATTTAGGTGATCTACAAAAAATCCCCCTTCCTCCATCTTCAGAGAATACATCTTTTGCAGGAACAACTTATTTACTAGGGAAGCTTGATAATCTGAGCAATTTTCTTCCAAAGAAGTTCAACAATCTTCTCTTCATGGATGTTTAGGAGTACTAAATCAACTAAACAAAGTCTTATAAGACCTTTAGCCTTCCAATCCATTAGATCCCAATCTTGTTTTTCCATTCTTGCTAACATAGTCCTAGAAACAACTAACTATAAGTCATAGTGTACTAGCATGTTTTCCATCTTGACTTCCACAACTCAAAGTTTCCTCCATTAAATTTATCTATTTCAATTCTACCAGATTTGCTTGTCATCTCCTTCCTACAACAAGGTTAACATAAATTTTTTGCAATAGGCTCCCATTCAAATAAAATTTGTACAAAAACCCCTTTACCCACAATAGAAAACATAGGTGATCAAGCTCTAATAGCAACTAAAAGGAAGCTAAGTACATGGAAAATATTCCAACAACAATCTATTGTTGGAGAGAATGTGCAAATATTTTCAATTTAAAACCTTTATTCAATTATACTAAAGAAGATGCACATAACAATTAACATAAACAACATTAGAGATACAATAAAAACACACAACACCAAATATACATTGGAAAAAATATTTTAGAAGAAAAAAGCCACACTCTAAAAGCCTAAACAATTTATTATCTGCAAACAAATAGTTACAATACACTTGCAATGCAAGCCTCTAGATGGGAGTTTGTTTGTGTTACAATTATGGAGCCAATCCGGTAGCATAATAGTATCTCAACAATATAATAAACTACAACTTGAAAATATAAGTGCTCAATATATATGAGCTCAAAATGTATCAATTACAAATTTCTAATCAAGTGCCAAAGGTTGAAGATGCAACATGAAAAACACCACAACCACTACACATGCATAATAGTAAGTTTCCAATTGTCACCAAATGCAATATTACAATTGTCGATTGTTGCTAAACCTGCAAATGCAAAAGCTACACCTCTAGAAAATAAAACAAGTTGAGACACCTTTTCCTAACATTGTAAAGAAAAAAAAAAAACAATATAAATACTTTAATTCCACATAAAAATGATGAAACACATTTCAAATTCTACCTTACCATTATAAAAGAGTGTTGGGCTTGAATGAATTTGAAGCAATGCCCTACCAAAGAGGAAAAACTCAGTGAAGTAGAATGGTGTAGATGTAGACCAAAAAAACACAACAATGTGAGAACAATTCAAATGAAATTTGTAAAAATATTTTACTCTTAACCCCTTTATTCATGTTTTATATCCTTTGAAATACAATGCCACCAATATGACACATAGAACCAAACAAATTCTTCAAAATATAGGCTACGAAAGGTTTAATCTACAAAGTAATTAATTAAATTTTAGCTCTTAAATCTTGACATGCATTATCAATCTCAAATAGTATCTAATACTAAATCAAAGAAAGACTTTTAAGGAGGGCCATCACCCCATGGTAAAATTATAAAGAGAATGATTTTAATGATTATTATAAAGATAGAAATATTGTCTTATTTATGAATAGAATAAATAAAGTATATGTAATAAATAGGGCTTACACACTGTCAACAATTCATCGCAAGCAAATTCACCATCATGGCAAATTCATTGTAAGGAAAATTCACCACCAAAGCAAATTCACTGTAAGAAAAAAACATCACATTAACATTTTTAATATATATTTCCAAGACTTTGAATGCAAAAAAAAATTTAAAGTCTTGGAAATATATATTAAAAATGTTAATGCGATGAATTGCTAGTGGTGAATTTTCCTTGTAATGAATTTTTTATGACAGTGAATTTTCTTGTGGTGAATTGCTAGTAGTGAATTTTCTGATGGTGAATTTTCCTAGAGCCCTATTTATTATATATACTTTATTTATTCTATTCATAAATAAGACAATGTTCCTATTTATATAATAATCATTAAAATCATTCTCTTTATGATCTTACCATGGGGTGATGACCCTTCTTAAAAGTTTTTATTTGATTTAATATTAGATACTATTTGAGATTGATAATGCATGTCAAGATTTAAGAGCTAAGAGTAAAATATTTTTACAAATTTCATAATTCTTTTTAATTGTGTTTTTTAAATCTTAAATAGTTTAAATCAGGATCTTCATATAATTTATTAAATAAAATGAGATATAAAAAAATTAAACCAAACATTTTTACAATTAACAACATTTTAGTGTAACTTCTTTTTAATATAATGTAATAAAGCAATAAACTTCAAATTTATACTAAGTTAGAAATAATGTCTTAGTTGATACAAGTTATGATCATGAAATTCAGAAGAAAACACTCTGCTACTTCTGAATAAGAATTTGAGGCCCTCCACAGTCTATGAAAATAAGATAAATTCTTTGTACTGTGTAAAGTTTGATCTCATTTTGTGGTAACCGGACTAGTGATTCCTTGCCTTTTGGAGGGAAGCTTAACAACTATGACACCACTAAGTGCACCGACCGCAACAAGAAGTGTCTGGTATAACTTCTGTATATTTCCTTCTTCCGATGGATATAAACAATGCACCACATTTTGGTCTGTGAGGGCTATCACACAGAACACCAAAACTGCCACAGCTGCTTGAACCAAATCCTTAGATTTAATCTTATACTCAGACTCATTCGAAGGCTTGATTTCTTTACCAGTGGCTAACCCATTAATGGTGGCAATCCCATAATACACCTTCCCCGTGGAGTCATCTGTGAAGGTGTCTACCAGTGAAAAGAAGAAGCATGCTATTCCAAGAATACCCACATGAGTCACTCCTACTAAAACCTTATCTGATGTTTTGCATTCTTTATTGTTGGAGAGAAGATTAGAAAAAGCCTGAAACACAAACAAAATTCCAGTGGGCAATATCTTTGCAATATTTGATGCCGAAGACAATGTACAATTGACCACACTTGAAGTGGTCGTTGTTGGCTTTGCTGAAGAAATGGGAAGTAGGCTTACTTCAGGAGCTTTGACATTGCTGCCGGACTTTGTCATGTTGTTTAGATTTCTTGTTATCTGGATTCTTTCTCAGAACTTCAGTTCGAGAGGTTACAAGATTCATAGATCGAAGTCTTACGACGAATTATTTATATATCTAAGACATTGAATGACAGTTAGAAGTTTACATTGATATGTTTTTCTCCTTTGATGTACCGCTGCACATTACTCTCATGAATGTGAACATATTTTGTTTCCATTTACCTGATTTGAATATAAGCTAACGAAATTGCCAACTAATTTATCCGGCCTTTTCTTAAAAAAGGGGTGGCTGTTGGGTCTGCATGACTTCAATCTTTGGTTGCTAATTATTCTATTATTTTTTTCTCATCTGTACGGTCTTGGTGTTAGTCCTTTTGGTGTTTTACAGTTGGGAACATATTCAATCTATGTTCATTGTCCATTTGTTCACGGTACAACACGCTATGAATGGTGGTTGAAAACTTAGCAATAAGTTCTAAGTTGTTACTTTAATAGTCGTTGTATAAGGCGAGCATGGTTATCACGCATAACTGGCTTCTGCTGCTTCCAGAGGCGTACAGAAAATAGGTACGCTTCTAACTTAAAACTTTTCCATTAATACATTGCTGTTAAGGCAACCAAAAACAGTCAATTATTAAAGTTGTCCCTCTCCAATCCCATGTGAATCTTCAACTAACGACTGGCTGACACAAAATAGCACAGAAGAGAATCAGAAAAGTTTCAAAAGTATTTCTACGAAGAATCCGTGATCAGGAAAAGTGTGGACAGTAGTGGCAGTTTTAAAAAGTAGCGTGACAGTATGGTTGACTGGGATAAGCCCGAGGCCACGTGTTGTTCCCAGATGTATCATGTGATCCATATCAAATCTACTTTATGGGAAGTTTGACATCGTCTGTGCATTAAGAGTCTTGTCTCTAAGAACTAGGGGAGAGGATCCAATAGTTGAGCATGTTTCAATAGTTGTGATAGTAGTTGTTTATATAATGTTCAATATTTTTATCAATATTGGATCAATAGTTGTGACTTTAAAGTTGTTAGTATTGATGATGACTACCCATAATTAAACAAAATGTATTCTTTTGATATAAAAAGCAACTAATCATGTGATTCCACATCAGCGCTCAATAAAACATGCTGTGAATGCACAAGTATTGGTCTCGCCTTTTTTTTTTTGTTGGGCCTTTTTAGACACTTTGAAAAAAAGCATGCTGATGTGGCATCATATTTCATGACGTGACCCTAAAACCTTAGTTATAAGCAGGGGACTTGCCAAGTAAGCTACTGTAAAAAATTGGGAGTGATCTGAAATTTCCACGTAGAATAATTAAAAGTATGAAGCTAGGATGCACAACTATTAGATCGTCTCCCCTAATAATTCCCTGATCTAGAGGGCTGAATTCTGGCGTCGAGAAAGTCTCAAGTGCCAATTTTGAGTGTCTGACGAACCCATTTGACACAATGTATCCTGACGAAACACACACATTAGACTAACTACGTGTAAAAAAATTTATACGTATTTCATTTTGGATATTTTGAGTGATAAGATTTTAAATTCCTTAGCAATAAAATATATTAAAAAGGTCATGATGTGTTTTTTTTTGTTTGGTCTACAAGTGACTTGAGACATTGAGTCAAGAACAGGTGAAATTTTCTTGGGAATGATCATAATAATAGCTGATTAATTATGAAAACATACTGAGCATAATTTATGGTGGTCATGTACACCTTCCATGCCTACTCAGTCGAGAAAACCAAAGTGACAAGGCATGGCCATAAAGTATGTAGAGACATACATTATATCATCTGTTAAGGTCATAGTGTCTTATAAAAGATCGACTCAAGAATATATGGTAGTCTTTAACATAGGGGAGAGGGGCCAATAGTTGAATTGTTATTGCACTTGTACTTATAATACTGTCTTACCATATATTTGTACTATAAATTGTAAATAAATAGTCCACATGTAAATAAAAAAGTAATCAAATGTTGGTCAAAATTGATCCATGAACACATGAGAACCTATGAATGTTATATCAAAAAAAAAAAATACATTCATGAATAAGTGAAATAATTTTTTTTTCTTGAAGAAAATATCATAACTATCCACTATAAGTGTGTCATTTATAAAATAAAATGCTCATTTTAGTAAAATAAGACACTCATTTAAACAAGTATTGTTATCATAGTGAAAAATATTGTTCTTATGTGTACAACTATTGGGTAGCAATGTACAAGCAATGAAGTATTTCATATTAATAGTTTGTCCTATCAAAAATATAAAAGGTTAGCACAATAAATACCATGTATTTTCTCATTAAATGTGAAGGATTTTTAAAAAGTTGTAGTGTTCAACTTTTGGTTCATTTTTGTTTGATATAAGTTATATTTTAAATAATTATGTGTTGTTTTTATAACAACAAAATAATTTTTTGCACATTCAACTATTAGTCCATTTGTGTTGAATATAAAAGCTAGAGATAACAAAGATTTATAGTTACCAATAGGTATTTGGTCCATTTAAGTCACATATAAGTTTTATTTTAAATAAAAATATGATATTCTATAAGCAACAAATGATAAATTTTTTGTTCAACTACTAGGGGTACTATGATTAAGTTTCCATCAAATCTTTTAAAAGTCAAATCTTGGACACTTCTCAGTAGATGTGCTGATGTGACAAGTTGCATGATGAGTCACACCTCCAAATCTTAGGTATAGATAGATAAGAGGTCAGTCCATATTTCAAGAAAAAACCAAAGGTCCTGCTCACAAAGTTAGCTTGCATGACTATTGGCCCCTCTCCCCTATAAAATGTCAGATTTTGTCTTGGCACTAAATCAAGATTTATTAGAGTCCCTCATGTTAATTCTAATTCTTCCCAATGACTTAGACACATATGGCATATACATATCTTGAATCTTGTATCTTTGGTCTATCTATATAGGAGTTGTTTGACTTTATGGGGTTGGAAGGCTAGAGCTTGTCTAAGAAAAATATTGTGACAATGTGTGGTTGGAAAGTTGGAGATTATGCTTGAATTTTTAAAAGTGTGATCTTTTATATAAGTATTTTTGATGAGAACCTTTTCATTTGTGTAGGTTGGATCTTATTTTTTTAAAAATTTAAATGGATGAACATTGAAAATGTATTGTAGAAAAATGTACACCTTTACATTTCCACACTATGTTTGGCTCCCTTAATTAAATCAGACTTAATTAAGCCTCTAATTGACTTGATTATCATTTAAAAGCCTAATTAATTTTATTTTTTGAAATGGAAACTTGTATTAAACAATTGAAAACCTTAATTAAATTGCCTTGGAGTTGGAGTGTCCTAGATTTAGGTCCTAGGACCCATTCATCCAAGCACGAATGGGTCCCCCTTAAGTTTAGGATCCAAATTTTTAATATGTTTTTGGCAGAATTTTTATGATTCAAATTCAAGTTGCGATTGACAGCTTTTGAATTTAATTGTTGGGAAATTAGAAATCACCTTTAAATACATAGTTATTTTATCAATTCAATATTAGAAAAAAGGAAGGAAACTTTTTCAAGAGAAAATATTATTGCCAAGAGCATTGAAGAGTAGATTTCTCAGAAATTTTCAACAACACTGAAGATCAAGAGCATCATGTCAAAGTTATTTGAATTCATACATTTTTTTGGAGCTAACATTGTGATGTAGGTTTCAAGCATTCAAGTCAAGATTCAAGCTATCAAATCAAGCATCCAATGAAGCCATTCATAAAAGATCAAGACCTTAGAGAGATGTATTAGACTTCGGTCCTCTAAGGATCTCTATTCAAGGGTTTGGTGAGTTGAACCAAGCTATTTTTCATTCATCATTCCTTCTCTTTATCATTATTTCATTTCAAGGTTTAAACACCAAAATAGGGTTTGACCAAGGAAAACCCCCATTCACCAAAAAAAAAAATTCCCTCTCTTGTGTATGTGCAGATATTAGGTTGAAGAAAGGATTGGAATTGAAGATCTCAAAAGTGCAAAATTGCCAAAGTTGTCAAAAAAAGTTGTCAAGGCCATGGAAACTCAGAACCCAAACTCATTTCTGACATTTTTGCAGTGAAACCTCTGGGAAAAGGCATATCAGATCCATCACTAGAGGCTCCCAAAAATTGAGGATAAGTTTTATACAATGACCCATTTGCCATTTCAGAACGCTTTGTGACACTTTTGTTGACAGGGTTTTAGTGTCTTACCTTCTTCAAATTTGTCAAAATTTTGTTGTATCTCTTAGTATTATGCTTCATCTACATTATTTGGGTCTTACATTGCATATTTGAGTTTATTTACTATTTTATTTTTATCTCCCAAAAGTGTTGTTTTGACAAATTTGACCCCGACCTTGAAATAATAAGGAAATTTGTAAGATCTCCAATTGGGCTGACTCACCTAGGGTTGAAAGTCAATTTCACCATTGGGGGATCTCATTTCCTAATGAAATATGAGAAAGATAGGTTCATTATACCCCATTTTTCCCATTCTATTTTTAGCAAATTATTGGTCAACCTCCCATTTTAGTGAATAACCTATTTTTCAATGTTTTAGAAAGGTGTGTCACACTTAACATCAATCAATTTGTAACATAAGTGAATTTAAGTATTTCTAGTTCAAAATCAATTTTGGTAAAATATATGGTCTAAGCAGATTTATTATAGATAAATTAGATATGAGCCACAATTCTTCTAACTAAAAGTGTCTAATAATTACATATATAACGTCACTAATCAAATTATATTAGCTCCCGATGGCCGCTCCTGTTTCCCACCTAGACACATTTTTGAATGGCTCTGTGGCCATTTCTCCTCTCGACCAATCCCTCCTGCCATGGCGTAAACTGGAATTGCCACTTTGTATCTTGCCTTGGAAAAATCCTGAATTGCTCCCATCTTAGTGGTATTGGATCTGTGGCGCCGCCCTACCCTTGCTTAGTGTGCTTGGCTCTGTGATGCCACCCTTGTCTTCGCCTTGTTGTGAGCTCATTGTTGATCTCTCTATAGACACTATGGGTGCTACGTGTTTCTCACCTCTGGTGGTTGAAGCAGTTGCGGGGGTTTCTGTGGGTGACACTGTTGTGGGAGTTTCTTGGGTCCCTAATGATGCTGCATTTTCTTCTCCTCCTGGGGTTGAGGAGGTTGCTGGAGCTACTATTTCTGGGTTGTCCCCATCCTCTCGGGAGGGACAATTTGCTTATGTTGGTTTTGTGAAGTCTAAGAGACCTCAGGAAGGTGTTGTGCAACCTATGCGTTGTGTTGCGGTTGCTCCTGTTGTTTCTCTTGGTAAGCAAGTTTTTGATAATAAAGATTTCTATTCTAAAAATAATCTTATTTGCAGATTTTGTTGCTTGTGGCCTTCTCTTCTTGACTTGCACCTTTGGATTACCAATCACTAGTCTCCTTTGGTGGATGGCATGATGGAGATTTACCCTTTTGTAAGGGGTTTTTTGTGGTGAATTTTAATTCTCCCGAAGATAGACAAGTTGTTTTAGCTCATGGTCTGTGGATGTGGGAGTCTCATCCCCTTTCCTTGAGACCTTGGGTTTTTTCTTTAACCCTTTGAAAGAACCTTTGGATGTGATGCCTGTTTGGGTAAGATTTCCCTATCTTCCCTTACAGTTTTGGTGCTCCTCTGCCTATGAGGGCATTGGTAATGCTATTGGCAGATTTTTGAAAGTGGATAAGGCTTATGAGAATTTTACTCATACTTCCTTTACTAGGATCTTGGTGGAGGTTGATCTATCGAAGGCTTTACCTGGAGAGGTTGTGTTGTAGATTAATGGTTGGTCTTGGTCTCAGCTTGTCAATTATGAGGGTCTTCCTTTTCGCTGTAGACACTATTTTATTGTTGGCCACTTGGTTTGTGACTTCTCTAAATGCTCCTGCCTTGTTTCTTCTTCTACATGGTGGAAGAATTCACTCCGTGAACACTTAATAGTTCATCCTATGGATGACTTTGCTTCTTCTTCTGATGAATCTAGGCCGACTTCCCCTTTTGCGAGGCTTAATATGAGTGATGTGATAGATGCTACTCCTTAAATGCTAGTTTCTGCTCCACCTGGCTCAGTTGTGGTGGGTGTTGTTCCTTGTGTGGATACTATTGTGTGGCCTTTGGATTTGGATGTCCCTAATGTTGTTTGTGCTAGCTCCTCTGAGGCCAATGTATTGGAAAATACTGCAGTAAGTCTTGCAAATTTAGGCTTGGCTTCAAATGTTGCACTTGATGTTTTAGCTATCCCTCTAGTTTTCTACTCTAGAGGGGAGTCTTCCCCTTCTGATCAAAATTTCTCCATTTTATTTTCTAATTCTCCTTGGACTACGGTTCATAGAAAGAAGAAACATCCTTCTAAGAAGGTCACAGTTTCGTTTAACTTGCACTCAGAGGATTTACTTGGTTCAAGTGTTGCTCCTTGAATAGTTCTATGTTGTTTGTTCTGACTGGTTGTTTGTTGCTGGTTTGCAGTGTTTTCCAATTTATTTTGTTGAGCTGTTTAGCTCTATTTTGATGATCTGTTAGGCTCTGTTTTTCATTTTGTAATGGTTCAGGGCTCTTCCCCTACTTTTCTAATAAAAAACATCACTTTGGAGAAAATTTATTTAAAAAACCATTTAAAAAAATATTTTCACAACTCCTATTTATGTAAATGATTTTTTAAAAAATATTAAAACACCGTTTCATAGATCTATAAGTATATTTTTTAATAGTTTAATTATTTTTTATATTCACTAAACAAATCAACACCAAAATATTAAATTGCTTGTCTTGTTTACAAAAATATTAAAGTTTGTTTAATTTTTTTTTAAATATATAACCAAAAATAAACTAAAAAAATTACATTTCATTAGTTTATCTTATTTGAAAATTCAAAATATATGCATCACTTTCTAGTTATTCAATTTATTTATTTTTATTATTATTGGGGGTGAAAACACAAAGTGTTAGTGTTAAGTTTAACTTAGGGTTAATTACTTGGGTGGTTTTTTCCTGTATCAGGTAGTTTTTCACCTGTTTCTTTTTTCATGCCTTTAAAAGGCATGTACAATATGTATTATTGCATCTCATTTTCTAAATATCATTCTCGATATTTGGTAGAATAGTTGTGTTCTTCTCTCATGTATTTGTGAGGGTGGTTTATTTTGCGAGTTAAGGATCTTAGGAAGGATATATCATTTCTTACATGGTATCAGAGCTCCTCCTCTTGCTCACCTTCCTGGAGAGTTTCTATTGAGGAGATCTAGGCAATTTCTTGCCTACTAAAGGTTTTTTGGAATTTGAAATTTATTAAATTTAAAAGTTGTCATTGTTACTAATTTTTCTTATTGAAGAGGTATGTTTCCTCCTATTTGTGGCCTATTTTTGCATTGGAGTGAGTGGCACAAATTTGTGTATTAGCGGAATGATTCAAAATAGACAGATCTTTATGCTATTTGAATGGGGTTGTATTTAGGTAATTATCAGTTCTATTGCCAACGTGACTATTCATATTAGCGTTTTCTCTTGAAGACATGAATTCCTATAGGCAAATGGTGTTTATGGCAATCATGGAACTATTTTTCATTTGGTGCAATAGTTTGACGACTCATGAAGTTTAGGCTTAAGTTGGCAACTGGAAATATTATTGTGACTCTTTTCATTTTTCTATGTTTCCTCCTCTGTTTTTGCATTTGAAGCTCTAAAGCCACTGTTTAAAGGGTGATTTTGTGGGGGAGGGCACAATTTCGCTGTTTTAGAAGTGTGATTAGAAGAAACAATGATTGGAAGGGGCCAACAATAATGATTGGAAGGGCCGATTTTGCAGAGTAGAGGCATGATTTCACCCATGAGAGGGCTGATTTTGTGTTGAAGTTTTGCCACAATATTCAATTATTGCAAGCTATAATTTCTAATTAAAGAGGATATTTGATTTGCGGATGGATCACAGAGTGTGATCCAAAACGTTGATGCAAAAATCTTCAAACACAATCAAATCTAGAAGCAATTCAGATTTATGATTTGTGGAGGTCATGACTAGTCATTGTTGGCCACGATTGTGAGTGAAGGCTTTGGAATTTATTTGAAGGCATGATTTGGTTGGTGCAATTATGTGTCTAGTGGTTGTGAATTTGAAGGCATCTCAATCACATTGGAGGCATTTAAATAAAACTTTATATTTTATAAAATTTTCCCCTAAATATTTATTTAGGGCTTTGAATTGTTGTGCAGCCAAAGTGGAGGTGGGCTCGTTTGGAAAGCAGACTTGCTAAAAATAGTTATCCCACATTGGTAGCGCAGGGTAGTTTTTTGCTATTTAAATAACTTTGCACTACCTTTGGTTATTGTGAGCAAGTCTCACATGTTGTGAATAGGCTATCTTGCACATAGTGTTGTGGTGACTTGTGCATGACGTGATAGCTCTTGGTGCGTTCATTTGGCTCTTTTTTTTGAGATTTAGGTATATATTCAGTATTTTTTTTAATTCTTAAGTGATATTTTTTGGATGTTGGGAAAATAAATCTCAAGGGGTTGCACTGGTTTTTTTTTTTTTTGAGATTTTAGTTGTATCAATTCAGTGTATTTTGCTTGCTTTTGGTGCAAATTTCTATCATGGCTACTCCTGATTCAGTTGAACTTTTAACTCCCAATAATTATCATACCTAGAAGATCAAAATGTGTAGGTTGCCCCAATCTAAGGGTTTGTGGTCCACATTGAATGATACACAACCCATTTTTACCAGGGAGTATGAATCATTTTCTCACAAAAACAAGTGTGATGAAGCTATGGGTTTGTTATCTTTACATGTTTCTAACTATCTTCTTTTCCATATTAAGGAGTGTAATACATCCAAGGAGGTATGGGATGAGTTACAAAACCTATTTGGTCAGGTCAATGAGTTATGTGCTTTGCAACTAGGGGCAAAATTAACTTCTCCTTCCCTTGATGCATTTCCTTCCATTGACGATTTCTTAGTCAAGTTCAAATATATGAGGTCACAATTGGTGGGATGTGGGAAGGGTAAAACTGATAAGGAATTTATTTTTCTGATTTTGTCTAAACTGAGAGGTCCATTTACAGTTTTTTGTTCTACCTTCTACTCCACCATGGATGCATCGGGAAATGCATTTAAAATTCCTTCTTTTGAGACATTCTATGACTGATTGACAAGGGAGCAAGCCAAACTTTCCTAGTTAGAGGGGGTCTCTATGAATCATGCATTAGTTGCAAAAGCATATCAGAGCAAAGGGAAGAAGAAACCTAAGGCTAAGACAAAGTCTAATGAGTCCCCCACCTCTTCAAAAGAGGATAAACCTAAGAAGGATAAGTTCATTTGTGTGTATTGTAAGAAGAAAGGTCATGATGAACACCATTCTTATATGAAGAAGATTGATGAGCTTTCACATCTTCTTTAGAAGAAAAATATTCCACTACCCTCATCTGTAACTCCTTCAATAGCCTCTCCATTTGCATTACCTTCACCTTCATCCAAACCTACACATCCAGGGAATGCAAGATTTGCACTTGGTAAAGGACATGCATTGGTAACTTCTATAGTCTATTCTAGTCTTGATAGATGATTTTTGGATTCAAGAGCATCTCATCACAGGGGTTTTACTCCCTATCCTTTTTGGGTCTTCATCCCACTGATACTTCTAAATTTTGTTGGGAGATAGTAAATTTTTGGATATTGCGGGGATAGGAAATGTTGATATTGGTGATGGTTGTTTTACAGATGTATTGTGTATTCCTAATTTGCACAAAAATCTACTTTCCATCTATCAAATTACTCATGGTGAGGTACCTAAGACTATAATGTTCACTACAGTTTCTATTTTTATTAGAGAGGCTGATACTGGAAAAGTCAATCCTATTGGTGAAGCTAATCATGAGTCTCATCTCTATGCCTTTTCTCATTTTTTTGATGATGATGATTATGAGCCTCACACCCCTCTTCCTAGTGTTTATACCAATTCCTCAGGAGAGATTGGTCATTTGAATGTTATAATTCTTCAGACCTATGTTGATTCATCTCCTATTGCTTCAAAGGTTGGTTCTTCAGCATAATAGGATGTTTTTGATCCTTTAGATCATTCTTTATGGGATAGTCACTTGATAGGTCTCACAAAGTTGTTTTGTGAATCTCACATTTATGATTTGGATGATGCATTTGAAGGTATATCCCTTTTTTTTATGACAGTATCTACACTATTGTCACACCATTTGTGTCTTTGGAGATTGTTGCTTCAGAGTTTCCACATGGTCTTGTTGATCCACCTTCTTTAGTTGAGCTTGCACTTGATCATGATGTGACATTTGGTTATGTGGAGGCACCGAGACAGTTTTTAGAGGCATCTTTCATGTTGATTCTTCCTCTCCCTTCTTTTGTTTTAGAGTTGGAGTTTCTCTTGCAACATCAGTGGTAGTTTCTCCCTAAAGGGATGCATGTTGTTTGTAGACATGAGATATTCTTCAGACTTCCAGGATTAGTACAAGAGTTTCTTCATCATGGGGGGGATGTTCAACATTTCTACTCTTTTCTATGGGGGCCTACATAGTCTCTGTCCTTTTGTATTATGCTAAGATCAGTGATAGGAATTTTCCTTGGGGGTCTTGTGAAGTCCTCCTCCTTTCACTTTTTTAGCTTTTTTTCTCTCTTTTGGAGAGGAGTTTTCTCCCATAGGGTCTTTCTCCTTTTCTCAGGTTTTGAGAGATTGCATTGCAATTGTGCATGGGTACCTAACATGGCCTTGTAGCCAGGACCCATCTTGCATTTCATCTTGCATAATAATCTCCCTAAGTTTGCACTTAAGGGGGGTGTTAGTGTTAAGTTTAACTTAGGGAGCTAATTACTTGGATTTTTTTTTTTTCCCGTATCAGATAGTTTTTCACCCAATTGTTTTTTCATTCCTTTAAAAGGCCTGTCTAGTATATATTATTGCATTTCATTTTTTGACTATCATTCTTGATATTTGGTTGAATAATATTGTGCTTCTCTCTTGTATATGTGAGGGTGGTTTTTTGTTGTAGGTTGAGGATCCTGAGGAGTTGTCGTCTCCTACACAAAGTATGTCACACTTTCGACCAACAAAATGGTTTCGATCGAACCTTTTTAAGTCAGAAAGGATTCAACCAAGAATTTTTAGCTAAAATTAGGTGGAAATGACATGATATTAATGTGGTAGCAGGTTATCCATAAAACGGGTTTCAACCAATTTTTTTTTGACCAAATATAAACTATGCAAGTATTAAAATTTAGAAAGGGGGCCCATGTATTTTCTGTGGACCTAGGTGTTTTGGTGAATCTTTTGTGGGAAAGAGTTTTTTGACCAAGGAACTATTGCAGGTAGGTTTTTACTTAATTTTTATTCTATTTATGTATTAGTTTTGATTTTACCTCTTTTATGCACTACTAAATAGTAAATTTTGTAACCTATTATATATTTATTGCTAAATAGTTTAATTTTGTAACCCTAAATTACAAATATAATTTGGAGCAAAGATTCAAAGACAAAATACATAAGTATGTAGGTGGCCTATATGAAGATGATGTAAATTTGATTCTTTTTCCCTTTAAAAAATATAGTGTGCACCAATGATTTTCTCTTTTCTTTACATATGATTAATGGAACATTGAATATTAAATACCAAGACATAGCAACATGCCACAAAAATGGGTGTGAAGTTGTCTCATAAGGACTACCATGAGTTTATTCTTTCCAATATTGCTTCATTTGTATGTTTTCAATCTAACCAAAATCATAACACTTGTCTTACGAGGCTACTTGAAAAATTTAAACACTTCTTATTTCCATCACAAGAATCCTTTATCTCTAAATTTCCTCTACTATTTTATCAAACAAACATAAATAAGCAATGAATAAGAATCCAATAAAGACCCAAAATGGGATAGTTAGTAAAGTTTCAACTATATCACACATACATTAAAAAAATTCCACTAACATAGTGAGGTTATTAATTTCAAACAAGGTTGTAAAAGTAAGAGTTTAACTTGAGAATTATTCCTAATACAACACATATTGTAGAAACTACCATTAAGTCTCTGAGAAATATTTTCACCATTCAAAAATAAAATTTAGCTCACAAAAAATCACTAAAAGATGCCAAAGCTTTGAAACCATATAAATTCCTTTGAACACATTACAAGTTTCAAAATCGAATCCCAAACCAATAGAGTCTAAATCTAGCATATTTCTTGTTCGTACCTTGGAATCTTGTGTAATCTCTCAAAACAACCTTTGAAAAGGAAGCTTTTTGATCAAAATCTCAATACTCTTCTGGTACTTACAATTTTCACTAAAGCACAACAAAAATGAAATATATTATTAACTTTGTAATTGTAGACATGTGATCTTCACAATCCATAATATTATTGTGCATAATGTCTCATTTTGAAGAAAAAACTTACACGGTCAAAACTATAAAGTATGCATAATAACTTCATAACACTTAATAATGCAAACAAAAAACCCTAAATTGTGAGATTAAATTTACATTTAAGTTTCCTAGATTTCCAACGGTTCAAGATATCTCTTCATGAAAAAATAAATAGGGATGTAAAACTAGATATTACAATAATATCATAAAAAAAAAAAAACCATAGATAAAGTCTTAAAAGCAATGCCTTCAATTAAAAAATAACAACAAAATAGTTTTAGAATGAAATAAAAAACAAAACAAAAAAAAACTAGTTGAATACAACTTAAACCATGTCAAGTGACTAACCTCATGATTTTGTACACATTGCATGTTGTGTTGTCACCCATAGTGATGAGTAAAAATGGAAAGAATGTCTAGGAAAATTTTATAAAAATGAAATGAACCAAAACCAATCTTGTTAGTGTAATTAATATTTAATTACGCTTGCATAAGTTTACTTAGGCATTATTTAATTCCTAGGTTTATTTATTCTCATCTTTATCTTTTGAGCTATCTTGTTGCTCAAGATAAGATTAGGTTTGCATCTTTGCTTTTATAAAGCAAATGATCTCTTGTAATTATTGGTACTTCGAATATATCAATTTGCACATCTTTTGCAAATCTCTTGCTTTTCCATTTTTCTCTTCTGTGGAAGGTCTATTCTGGTTTGTAAATCTATTCTGGGTTTCTAACATGGTATCAGAGACTCAATTTGCAACCCCTTCTCAGCTTTGTCGGAGGAATACAGTGCAGAGCTCGTTTGAGGTCCCTCGAGGGTTTCAATCCTTGAGCATCATTATGCAGTGTCTTGGATCAGATCGAGGTTTTTCGTTGGATTTAGAGCACTGGAAAAAGTCAGAAATGGCTTTTATTTCATTTATTTTCATCACCGTTTGCCAGATCTACAAGGGTTTCAAGCTCGATGATTTATTTGATAGATCCGGGGGTCGCCTAATTTTTGGAGCACTTTGGGCCCAAACGAACCTCGCTGTTGGATTCGTACTGCCCAAATACCCCTATTTCCATATAAAGTTTATCCGATTTGGACACAGCCATCCGGAAAGGCAAATTTTTTTTGCCCAGGGGCCATACGACTCCTAGGCATGTTTTTCGAAGCTCATTTATCAAAAAAAAAAAAATTAAAAAAATCAAAATTATTGGAGAATTTTGGCGCCACCCGTTCAAAAGGGTTTAGCCACCGGGCGACCACCAGGCGGCGACCGGTGCACCACCACCGCCGATGGCTCCCCCTTACACCGCCGCCGGCCTTTTCTGCCAGCCTCGAAGGGCTTAAAACATCAACTGTTGGTCTTATGGGTGACTAGAGCCCATGCACTTCCCTAGCCAAGATTTTAGCCCCAGCCCTGGTCACATGGGTGACTAGGGGCCGCACCTCGATCCTTGTTGCCAGCCCCCTGGTCCGCCCCGGTGATAAGGGGCTTATTTTTTTAGCCCCTGAGGGCCTCACATGGCCGAATCAGATGTTTTTTGAGCACTTCCATGGAAACACGCATAAATTTCACATACGGTGTCATTTTTTTGCAAACAAGATATTGTCGAAAAGCTGTTTCCAAGCTCTACGCAATGGTGCAGGTTTGATTTTTTGGTTTTTTTGTTTTGATGCTTTTTTTTGCCTCAGAAGTCAGATGTTTCCTTTTTCACTCTGGGAGACGTATCTTTTGACTCGCTTATCCATTTTTTCACGATTTTCACGGCGTCAAAAAGCTGGTTTTGGCCTCTATGTAGATCTGAGGTCATTTCCAGAAAATGTGTAATTTATTTTATGCATGCATTCATTTTTATTTCGTGCTCTAGGTTTGCATTTTTGCTTATATTTCTGTAGTTTCGCAGTTTCTCCTTCTGC
Source organism: Sequoia sempervirens (assembly GCA_007258455.2). Taxonomy (NCBI): domain Eukaryota; kingdom Viridiplantae; phylum Streptophyta; class Pinopsida; order Cupressales; family Cupressaceae; genus Sequoia; species Sequoia sempervirens. The sequence continues at coordinate 28,996 of VDFB02345887.1, read as the reverse complement.
AATCATTGGGTATTGTAATAAAGAACTGATATAAAGTTCCATTAAGGGGGGTTCTTGCATCCATCCTTCATGTTGGTGACAACTCGCATGAGTTTGTCTGGTTTTTGTTGTCTCCTTCTAGCTTCTTTCTTGCTTAGCTGGACACATCTTTGGTTTGCTTCGGTTCACACTTCACTTTGGGATTTTACAGTTCTTGATCCACATTGGTTCAGATCTTTCTCATTTGAGGGCCATGTTTTTATGGTCAATGTTCCAGTATCTTGATGGTACTTGTCTTATGGGCAGTTTTAGTTTCAGTTTAGCATTGGCTTCGAGAGACACAACTTCCAGACTTGTCATCATTATGGGTCCTTTCATTCTTCATCTACTGGTGCTTACAGATTCCAGAGTTGATCCAGTATGTGAGTTTCCAATGTTCCTTGGCATCGGGTCTGCTGTTGCATTTGTGATTCCGATATGGTATTTTGCAAACAAAACTATCTTTCCTTGCTTACCAGATTTGGGGTTCCAGTGTTTCTTCATCAGAGTTCTTTCAGTGATTCCTTGCAGCAGTTCGTCTCTTTGAAGGGGGGGTTTTTCCCACTGGGTTTTCTCTCTCTTTACATTTGTACATGAGTACCTGATCAGGCTTTGTTGTTGGGACTCATATTTGCATAATAATTTTGCTTCTCCCTAAGTTGCACTTATGGGGGGTGTTAGTGTAATTAATATTTAATTATGCTTGCATAAGTTTACTTAGGCATTATTTAATTCCTAGGTTTATTTATTCTCATCTTTATCTTTTGAGCTATCTTATTGCTCAAGATAAGATTAGGTTTGCATCTTTTCTTTTATAAAGCAAATAATCTCTTGTAATTATTGGTACTTCGAATATATCAATTTGCACATCTTTTGCAAATTTCTTGCTTTTTCATTTTTCTCTTCTGTGGAAGGTCTATTCTGGTTTGCAAATCTATTCTGGGCTTCTAACAAATCTCCCTACAGTGGTTGCATCAATCTATTCAAAGTAAAAATAAGTAGATCTTAAAATATTGGGGTTTTAGAGCTAGTAGATTCTTGAGCTCAAGACAATATTTTTCCAACCTTTTAAATTAAAAAATAGTCGCCATTCAATTTTTTTTAGGAATGAGATGAGGGATGTTTCACTTGCCTGGAGTGATCTCAAAAATCCAATGGCTAAAAAATGATTGTATATTGGTGTAAAAATATCATATACCAATATAAAGAGACTTGGTATGAGACTAGTTTCCAAGAAAAACTTCACATGTAATATAGCCTAAAGACTAATATTTTTATGAAATATAAATGTTTATTTTAACATAAAAAATATGAACATAATTGATTCATAGATACAATCTGGTAAAATAATTCCTAATAAAATATTATACTTATCAAAGATAAGCACTAATAAGAAGATAGAAGCTTTATACAATATCAAATTTTTAGAATTATTAAATGAGATGAATTCAAATAATATATTAAATTGAAATTTTTATTAAAAAATTAGATTTTTTTAAAATTAAATCTTTTAAGATTTATTTTGATTGGAGATAACCATTTAATTGCTACCATTTTATCACATATATTTTTTAATATTTGTCACAAAATAATTTTGATATTAATATTGAGTTTTTATTTATAATGTTCATTTACTATCTATTTATTATATACAATTTATTCATTCTATTGATAAGACAATTTTTCCATCTTTATAATAATCATTAGAAACACACACAAATTCCTTTTATTGTTTTACCATGGGGTCATGACCCTCCTTAAAAGTCTTTTATTTGATTTAGTGTTAGATACTTTTTGAGATTGATAATACATGTCAAGATCTGAGATCTACAATTTAATTAGTTACTTTGTAGATTGAACCCTGTTAAAAATATAAACTATATTTTAATCACACCCAACATAACTATTATGTAAATTTGTGTCTCATGCAAGAGACACACCTCTCCAAGCACAATACTTATTTAAAAATATTTGAATCTATGAATTTGATATATAGAGAAATCAAATTATTCTTTCCAATTTATCAATTGGTATCAAAGCAATGTGAGATCAATGTGCTGATGTAGAATTCAAGGCAATCAATTTCTATGCAAATTTATTGGAGGAGAAAGTAATCCCATGTTCAAAAATAAATATAAAGAAGATAAAAGTAAGGCACCAAATATTTGATATAAAATTTTTGTTGGGAATATGGAATAAAAAATCAATTCATTGCACATGATGATGGGCTTTAATGTATGATTGTTTAATGAATGTGTTGTTTGTTGAGAGAATACATAAATATTTGCAACTATGTGTTTGTTTATTGATATGAAGACAAGCACAAATTACTAGAGTAGAAATTAAAATTATAAATTTCAATAAAGGTCACAACTAATGACATCTTCAAGGGAGAAATTCAATACTTATAATTTGATCACTTATATGTGTTGGTGAAGGATGCAATAAAGTGAATGCATATGGTAGTTACAATTAGTTTGAGGAAGACTGGGTTTGCCTAAGGATTTTTTTTTTTACTTGAATAAGTGCATATAGAAGATCTAAATTTCATAACCAAAATAAAGAAGAATATAGGTGTGGAGAAAAGCATCTAGGCATTGAAACTAGAAAGGACTAGCTATATTGTTCTGCTAGTTTTGAGGTTCCAAATTAAAGGAAAACTAATTCAAGTTAGTTTCTCTTGAATTGGTAGTTATTTATGTTAGTAGATCTATCTTCATCTACTTGTGGCATTCAAATCAATGCACGAATCTTCAAATTTGGGATTGGAATGCAAAAAAGAAGAAGTTGAGATAGTTTGATATATGATGGTTTTTGGAATGAATTGTAGTGTATTATTTGGGTGTTTCTCTCACAACCATAGTTGCTAAAATAATAGTAAATCATATTTTTTGTAAGATAGAAGTCATCATAAAGAGGAGATCATAGTGCCAAGTAAAAGATTTCCTAACAAGAAGGTAGCCATTTATATGAGCTCATAGCTAATAAATTAGAATTTTTCATTGTCAAAAGGGGTCACTAAGAAGGTGTTAATCTGAAAGAAGAGATCACAATAGTTATAAAATGCAATAGAACTTTAACAAAAGATACAAAAAATGGCCGATAAGGATCACATATTTTGAAGAGGTTGAAGATTGAAAGAAAGTCGTCAATATTGGAATAAAATTACATTTGGTAAATGACAAGTGAGAAGAGGTTCTAGATTTATAAGAAATATTGGTTGCATCTATGATTGACACTTTATTAAAGAAGAAAGGTGATTGCAAATTTTTCTAAAGATTTTCCAACATTTGATCAAGTATGTAATATTTGTTAAATCTTGTTTGAAGACATACACAATTAATGGTAGATCATTTCAAATATTGAAATAGTAAGGCACATGAAGTTGCCATAAATTATTTTAAATCCAATTTTTTTCATTATCTATTTGTACTTGAATTCTATCCATGTAGTGGTGCGATATTTGGTTGGAGAATTCATATATGAGAGATTTGTAGCTTGAGCACTCATATATGTAGAATAAGTACCATTGATCAAAAAAATCATTGTTGAATCCTTGTAATATTGGTCCCAAAAATCATTATTGAACCTAAAATTTTTTATTGTTTTTGAAAAAGAGAAAAAATAGGTTTTGAATGGACCCGAAACCATTTACAATAGGTTTTGAATGGACTCGAAACCATCAGGTTTTGAAGGGACCCGAAACCTAGTCAAGGATGGTCAAGCTGCCAGAAGATAAGTCAGAAAAGCCCCGCAGCAAAAGAAAGACAAACCAGTAGCCAAACTCAGCTGCCCAACAAAGTACCTAGATATTACATAGATCGAGAACCCATTGGTTTTGATGGGACCAATAACCCAAGAAAACCAGGTTTTGGTAGGGACCAAAAACCTAAGAGAGAAACCTGCAACAACTAGGACATAGTAAACCAGTCACTCAAGTAAATTAATCTCTCCAAACCACTGGTAGAAACAACTAAGACATAGGTCTACAGAAGCAGAGCCTCAAAAGTATATGAAACCTTTCCCATCAACATACCCTCTCCCCCTCTATAGGAGAGGTCATTCCAAGAATGTGAGGCTCCAAACATGTTCCATAAAAACCAATTTCTCTCTCCACCTCTATAGGAGACAAAACCAAGCTCGTCCAAACCACCGCAGTCAAAGGACTCCTGCATAACACCATTCCACCTCAATAGAAATGGGAACCCCCTCAATGGGAAAAGTCGGAAGAGACCTTCAACCACAAAATACACCTCAACTTGAGAGGGAGAGGACTCCACCTCCAAAGGGTAGAAGACCTAGTATTCAAAGAGAAAGAAGGGACTAGAATAAGGAGGAGAACCAAAGAAAGCAACAACAATAGTAACAACTGGGTTTTCAAAATTATCTCTAAAAGCCACCTAGCCCTCAAAACCTTCAGCACAAAACAAAGCTAATACAACACCAGCTCCAACCCCATAGGGAGGTCCAACCAAAACACCAGCTCCCATACACCAACAAAGAGAAAAAAGGTACACGGGGGCCTCACCATGAGTAAGGGATTAGGAAAGACACCTGCTCTCATCCTGAAAAAATCCTGTTGACGCCAGTGCAAGTCCACACAAAACCCAGTAAAGCACAGGGAAGAAAATACCCAGATTTGAGTGACGCTACCACTCCACCAAATGGGGTAAAAATTTGTATTGTTGATCACAAAGATCATTGTTGAATCTAAAAATTTTTAGTATTAATTACAGAGATCACTGTTGACTAGTTGTAGTGTTGATCACAAAGATCATTGCTAAATTTGTGAAGGATTTGATCATATAGATCATTGTTGAAATTGATCATAGAGATCGTTGAAGGTTTTGGTTGTAAACATCATTGTTGAAATTGATTGTAGAAATCGTTGCTAAATGTATGAAGGTTTTGGTCACAAAGATCATTGGGAATGCTTCACTTCCCTTATTAATATAACTATGAAGAATGTCTTTATACTTTCAAGAAGGCATTGGTGTTAAATATTCTTCATTTGTACATGGGTAGCTAATAAATCTAGTTGTTATAAGTGGCCCACACCATCTAGTTAAGTTGTGTGATAAAATAAAGTTTATGGAGGGGTGTTAAAAATATCAACTATATTTTAATCACATCGAACATAACTATTATCTAAAGTTGTGTCTCATGTGAGAGACACATCTCTCCAAGCATGAGACCTAATTATAAATATTTGGATCTATGAATTTTATATATAGAGAAATCAATGCATGCTCTCCAATTTTAACAAACCCTTTATGAGGTATGTTAGAAAATTGGTTCTATTCTATATATCATACTGGTGACATTAAATTTAAAAGGTTACAAAACATGAACAAAGGGAAAGGGTTAAGAGTAAAATATTTTTGCAAATTTCATAGATTTTTTTAGTTATGTGTTTTCTAAATCTTAAATAGTTTAAATTGGAATCTCCATATAATTTATTAAATATAATGCAATAAATAAAAATAAATTAATTAAAAAAAAAAAAAAACAAAAACAAAAACAAAAACCACAACGTTTTTACAATTAACAACATTTTAGTGTAAATTTTTTTAATATAGTGTGATAAAGCAATAAACTTCAAATTTATACTAAGTTGCAAATAATGTCTTAGATGATACAAGTTATGATCATTAAATTCAGAAGAACACACACTGATACTTCTGAATAAGAATTTGAGGCCCTCCACGTTGTATGAAAATAAGACAGTTTGACCTCATTTTGTGGTAACCGGACTAATGATTCCTTGCCTTTTGGAGGGTAACTTAACAACTATGACACCACTAAGTGCACCGACCGCAACAAGAAGTGCCTGGTATAACTTCTGTATATTGCCTTCTTCCGATGGATATAAACAATGCACTACATTTTGATCTGTGAGGGCCATCACACAAAACACCAAAACAGCCACAGCTGCATGAACCAAATCCTTAGGTTTAATCTTATACTCAGACTCATTGGAAGGTTTAACTTCACTGCCAGTGGCTAACCCATTAATGGTGGCAATCCCATAATGCACCTTGCCTGTGGAACTATCTTTGAAGGTGTCTACCAGTGAAAAGAAGAAGCATGCTATTCCAAGAGTACCCAAAACCACCCCTACTAAATACTTATCTGATGTTTGGCATTCTTTATTGCTGGAGAGAAGATTAGAAAGAGCCTGAAACACAAACAAAATCCCAGTGGGCAATATCTTTGCAATATTTGATGCCGAAGACAATGTACAATTGACCACACTTGAAGTTGTCGTTGTTGTCTTTGCTGAAGAAATGGGAAGTAAGCTTTCTTCATTAGCCTTGACATTGCTGCCGGATTTTTTCATGTTGCTTAGATTTCTTGTTATCTGGATTCTTTCTCAGAACTTCAATCCGAGAGATTGCAAATAATTCATTGACCGAAGTCTTACAACCAATTATTTATATATCTAAGACATTGGATGACAGACAGAAGTTTACATTAACATGTTTTTCTCCTTTGATGGACCGCTGTACATTACTCTCGTGAATGTGAACACATTTTCTTTCCATACACCTGATTTGAATATAAGCTAACGAAATTGCCAACTAATTTATCCGGCCTTTTCTAAAGAAGGGGTGGCTGTTGGGTCTACATGACTCCTCTCTTTGGTTGCTCGTGATTGCTAAATAAAATCTATTAGTATTTTCTTATCTGTACGATCTTGGTGTTTAGTCTTTAATCCAATTTGGTGTCTTATAGTTGGGAACATATTCAATCCATGCTCACTGTCCATATGTTCACGGTACAACACGCTATGAACGGTGGTTGAAAAATTAGCAATAAGTTGTAAATTATCACTTTAACAGTCGTTGTATAAGGCGAGCTTTAACGGTAAACGCGTTAGTGAGAAATTACTTGTGGTGATGCAGGTAGCTTGGTTATCACGCATAACTGGCTTCTGCTACTTCCAGAGGTGTACAGAAAATAGGTACGCTTCTAACTGAAAACTTTTCCATGAATACATTGCTGTTAAGGTAACCAGAAAAGAGTCAATTATTAAAGTTGTCCATCTGCAATCCCATGTGAATCTTCCCCTAACAACTGGTTAACACAAAATAGCACAGATGAGAATCAGAAAAGCTGTAAGAGTATTTCTACAAGGAATCCATGATTAGGACAAGTGTGGGCAGTAGTGGCGGTTATAAAAAGTAGCGCGACAGTATGTTTGACTAGGATAAGCCCGAGGCCACATGTCGTTCCCAGATGTACCATGTGATGCATATCAAATCCACTTGAGGGGAAGTTTCACATCATCTGTGCATTAAGACTCTTGTCTCTAAGAATTAATAATTCTCTGATCCAGAGGACTGAATTGTCACGTCGAAAAGGTCTCAAGTGCCAATTTTGAGTCTCTGACGAACCCATGTGAGCGATTACATTCTGACTAACCGAACGCTTCACATCGAGTAAAACATGTTGTCAAGGATGGACACCCTTCTATTCTCTGTGAAGGAATTGTTGGACAGCCTTTTATTCTCTTTGCAATTCTTTTAACTTTTTGTAATATTAAAAAAATTTAGATGTGTTCTAGTCATGTCCTCCTACCCGATTTAACATGATATCCATTTTTTTTACCTTGGGGCGTGAATCCACTCCACGACAAAACTGCTACAAGTTTTCTAGTGTAAACATGTGATGGGCTTAGGAATCTGTGTTGAGTATCCCATGAGTTGAACTGAAAGCCAATATACATGACTCAATGTATCCTGACGAACCAGGCACATTAGACTAACTACGTGCACAGACTTTTATACGTTTTCTTCAGTCAAAGGATTTGATTGTGGATTTTTTGAGTGATAAGATTTAAAATTCCTTAGCACTAAAATATCAAAAAAAAGGTCATGATGTGTTCTTTTTTCTACAAGTGACTTGAGACATTGAGTCAAGAACAGGGCAAATTTTCTTGGTAATGATCGAAATAATAGTTGATTAATCATGAAAACATACTGCAGTACAATTTATCGTGGCTATGTATATCCTCCATGCCTACTCAGTGCAGAAAACCAAAGTGACAAGGCATGGCCACAGCAGATGTAGAGACACACATTATATTAGCCTATCTGATTATCCTGTAAACGTCATAGCATCCTATAAAAGATCGACTCAAGAATATATAGTAGCATTTAGCATATTATATGTCTGATTTCCTCTTAGCACTAAATTAGGATTTTCGAGAGTCCCTCGAAAATTGGAGAGTTTGAATTATTCTTTATAAATTAAATTTATAGATTCGAAGATTTTTAAATAAGTCTCATGCTTGGAGAGATGTGTCTCTTGCATGAGACACAACCTTACATAACAGTTATATTAGGTGTGTTAAATATGTTATATATTATTAACATCCCCCATAAACTTTATTTTATCATACAACTTAACTAGATGATGGGGGCCACCTATAACAAATAGGTTTATTAGCTACCCATGTACAAATAAAGAATATTTAACACCATTTCCTTCTTGAAAGTATAAAGAAATTCTTCATAATTACATAATAAAGGAGGTGAAGCATTCCTAACGATCTTTATGATAAAAAAAACTTTCACAAATTTAGCAATGATCTCTATGCTCAATACTACAACTATTTAACAATGATCTTTGCAATCACTACTAAAACATTTTAGGGTTAACAGTGATCTTTGCAATCAATGTTAAAACCATTGAAGTAGGATCTTTATGATCAACAATACAACTTTTAGGTTCAACAATGATCTTTGTAATGAATGTTACAACCATTCAACAATGATCTTTGTGATCAATAGTATACATTTTTAAGTTCAACAATGATCTTTAGGATCAACATTACAACCAATTAGCAATGATCTTTGTGATCAATGGTACTTATTTTGCATATATGAGTGCTCCAACTTTGAATCTCACATATATGAATGCTCCAACTTCAAATCTCACACCACTACATGGATATAATTCAAGTAGTTTTCATAGTAGTAAAAAATTCATAGATTAAATTACATGGTTTCTAGGATGATATCTGACCTTGTATGATTTCTATTCTGTTTGATATGAGAATATGTATGTTTGTACAACATTTTGAACATAGTTGTGACCTTTTTTCCAATTACATACACTGATCCAACCACAATCTATATGTATAATATCTTGTAGAGGTTATTTCTTCCATTTTTTGTTCAAACACAATTTATCATGATGTTTCTTTAATCCATAGATACTACATGGATGAATATCCCAACAAAATTTTTCTTTATGTCCATGCCTATGACAATGAGAACATTGTATGCATTATATTTCTTGAGATAATTTGTCACTTGGATGGTTTGGTGCTTAGTTCATTTGTTGCATCTTATATCAATATTGGTTCATGTGTTGCATTTTACAACATCATTTTTATTTCCTCTAGCATATCCAAGGCCATCATTTTTTGGCCTTACTATTGGCTCAATGGGATCTATAATTCATTTTTAGTAAGAGTTGAAGATTCAAAAATATTGTTGTCTTCCTTATATGTTTTATCAAAAAAGGATTTAATTAGATCACATTTATCAAAAGATTCATTTAATAAATAGTACAAACCATTTGTATCGCATGACACATTACATAATTTAGGTTTAAACTTTAGACACTAATTTTCCTTTACGTAAGCTTCAAGTAATTGATTGAACAAAATGTTTTCTTGTCTCAATTTCGATGTATCTTCCTTTTGTGTTCTATTTTCCTCTTCTAATTCTTCATATTTCTTTCTAAAATTTTCAAGCTCTTCTTCCAAAAACTTATTTTTCATGTTACGTTTTTGTTTTCTCTCATTTCTCTTCTACCAATCTTTCCCATTGGAATATAATTTTCTATAATATAGTTAAAAATTAACCACAAAAACAATTACTTATGTAATACTTGATGGTGATTGATTTTGGCAGATTTTTCACCTTCAATCCTCCATTGTTTGAAATGGTCTACCAATTACTTTGTACCTTTTCAAAAATAAACTTCAAAAAATATTATAGACTTCATAAAATGTTATGAAAAGTTTTAGGAAAATTTATTGTCATCTTTCTTTTAAAGTTACAATCTCTTCCCACTTGTCTTTTATCACAATTTATTAAACCCCACTTATAATAGTTTCAAAAGTCATATCTAAACATATGCATCCTCTTTTAAATGCATACCATTGACCCCTTACAATAAGATAACTCCAATTTCATTCCAAAACACCTTCTTATTTTTCCTCATATTCAATAAAATTCTTGTAGAAATAATATGATTTTCTCACCCCACAATAAATGAAGAGGGAGTGTGTTGATGGTAATGGTAGGAGTCAAAAATTCCACACAACCTTAAACTCATTTATAAATACTTTTCAATGTTCTTTCAATATTTGTTTGAAGAATACAAAATTGCATTGAGAGAATCTATACGTTTAGCACCAAATATATCCCCTCACAAAAATTGTGATAGAATGATAAATATTGATTCCTTTCTTGGTGGATGGATTTTGGATCAATGAAATCCTTCAAATAGTGACTAAAATATTGATCCAATCTCTAAATTTTATGCAATGACTTGGGTTTATAAGAAATTGGTTTCTCAACTAGCATATCCTTTAATAGAAAATGGCTTAATCTTTTGACTATAAAAAATTCAAAATTTATGTCATATTTTGTAATTCAATAGCTTAAAATAATGTATGGTATTATTCCTTTAGATTGTAACTTATTTTGTGCAATAGTTTCTAATTGTCTTTGACTTGTAAGCTTTAAACAACATCACAATTTTCAATAGCTTTTCCTTACAATTTACTATGCTCTCTATCTTTGGAGTCTTTCCTACACTTTGGGAGATGAAATCATTTTTTTGGTTATTTTAGCATATTTGAAGGCTAAGATCCCTTCCTTTCAAATAACAACTTCAATGAAAGTAGCAATCTCCTTCATTCTATTAGCTCTTGGTGATCACAATTGATTCTGAAACTTCCTTAGGTAGCTTCTGCAAATTAGTGACTAATTTTATTTGTGGTAGCCTTGTCTTTTTACATTATTTTACTTCTACATTCTCCTTCTTCCTAGAATTTTACTACATTGATATTCTTATCTCTCTCAACCACTTGTGATTGAGATACTACAATCTCTTCTTGATTGTCTAATTTTCATGTAATTTCTATATAACTATCTTCTCAATCTTTCTCTCTTAGCCTGCCTTGATAATTGACTCAAATACCAATTGTTAAAATTGGAGTTCTTGAATTATTCTCTATATATCAAATTAATAGATCCAAAGATCTTTAAATAGGTCTCATTCTTGGAGAGATTCTTCTTTTGCATGAGACACAAATTTACATAATTGTTATGTTTGTTGTGTTAAAATATATAGCTAAAATATTTTTAACACTTTCCATCAACTTAGATGCACACACACTCACACACATATAATTTTGTATATTTGGTCTATTTATATAGGATTTTTTGACATTGTGTGGTTGGAAGGTGGGATCTTGTGTAAAAAAAATATTGTGACAATGTAGGGTTGGAATGTTAGACATTGTGTTTGAGTTTTTTAAAATTTGATCTTTCATTTAAGTAACTTTGATGGAGATTTTTTTTTGAGGAAATAGCTAATGACTTATGGAGATAGCTCCCATTGAATAACAAAATGGGTTCCAATTACATTGTATAAGCCTTTCTCCATGAGAGGCAAGATGATGCATTGCTTCATAAACAATAACAAACCACACTTGAGGCTTGGTGTGAAAAGGTCATCATAAAGATCTATATTTAAAGTGATGGGTCATGATCCACTGATTCCCACTATCTATTATAGTTTCTCATACCTTCCATAATCAACATATGAAAGTCCACCCACCTTATAAACACATTTGATCTAATCTCTCTTTGAGTACTATCAATGGCTTGATGGTGAAATCCTCTAATTTTTCTAGATTCATCCATATCTTCCCTAACCAACCTTGAAGAAACCAATTACTCATGCTTCTTTCCTTGATGTCATTTATACAAATATATGAATATCCCTCTATGTCAATGTGTTGGTATCCCTTTTCCAAATAGATGGTAAGCCCAATGTCAATGGTAGAAAATTCAACCTCATTATTTGTACCATCATCCAATTTCTTCAATAGGGCCCATACCAACTCTCCCTAATGATTCATGATGATACACAAAGCTCTTGACTTACTCAGGTTACCCCAAGAAGCTCTATCATAGGTGAGATTTAGACATCCACTTGAGGGAAACTCCCATTTGGCCCTAATCCACTTTTCCTTAACTTAGGGACCCAAGTTGGTGAAATTATTTGGTATCCTTAGCCCTTTCCAATTCCTTGTGATTTGATCATCCCAATTGGAAAATGTGTTCTTCATATGGAGATGTGTATAGGAATTTAGAACTTCTGATATGCCTCCTATGATTCTCATGTTCTATTTTAAGTTTCATTCAGAGTCTTAGAATATGTGTTTATTCCTCTCACACCATAGACACTAGATTAGGATAGTCAGGCCAACAACTCAAATGTCTCCCCAAAAATTATGATCCTTCAACATTGGAAAAATTCACATGTGATCATATAAATCTAAGTGTCGAACTCCTTGCCAATCGAGATTTCCACTCAACCAATCCTAACACTTGAAATCCGCTTCACAATTTAGTAGGACGTGGTTAGCACTTTCCTAACTCCTTTTACATAGAGGACACCAGTGGGGGCAAATGATACCCACCAAGTGTAATCTATCTCTTGTTAAAATCCTCTTATGTAGAGTTGTGCAAGCAAAGGCCCAAATTTTATGAAGTGGAGTCTCCATTCCAACATAATTTTGTTGGCCAATCTTAGCAATATTGCCTCTTTTTCATTAGTCAATAGCCAACTTAACTATATCTTTTGACTTCCCCCACACCAAATAATTTTATCTGGTTTCCAAGAGAGAACCAACTTTCTCCTTTCTAGTTCACTTCTCATTTCTTCCTTCACCCTCTTACTAACCTTAAAATGATCCACCAATGGCCAATCCCATGAATATTTCTCACTTACCACATCTATGATAATATAATCGGCTACACAACCATCCTGTTGCTCATTTTCCATGACTATCCACCTAACCAAGGGATCCATATCCACTAGCAGCAAGTATCCATTCCAAGAGTCCCACTAGAAGGCTGATCTCCACCCATCATTCACTTGCTAGGTCATATGATTTGTTATAACTGACCAAAAATAACACATGACTTTCCAAATATGTGATCTAGGCCTCAGATTTGCTATTATAAGAATTCTAGTCTCCTCATTACTATCCAAATAATTCTTTCTCAAAACTCTAATCCATAATGTCGTGTGCTTCTTATACATCATCCAAATAAGTTTGGCTCTGAATGCCTTGTTTTGGATGATGATTTTTTTTTATGAAAGCCCCCCCATTTACTTTTCCTTCATGAGACATATCCCAACTAATCAATGGGAGGAATTTGATCCATCCCACAAAAACCTCTTCATAACACATTTATTTCATGCTCTACCTTCTTCAACAAATGTAGATTTGACATTACATATATGAGGATAGCTATGATCATCGCATTAATCATGGTTATCCTACCTGGAAATGTCAACCATTTCCCTTTCCAAATTGATGCATGTTTGCAGTAGGCCTCCATAGTATACTATTAATGCTTAGTTTTAGTCACCCCTTGGAAGAGTGGGACCCCCAAACATAAGCATTAAAGTGCTCTAATACCAAAACCAAGATGGTTTGCACTCCTACTTTGAGTCTACCAGTTTGTGTTGAAGAAAATGATCTTAGATTTCTCTCGATTAATCTTCTGACCAACTTTGGCCATGTATAGGTCCAAGGTATTTTTTATATCTTTTGCTTCTATGAAGCTAGCCTCACCAAAAAGCATCATATCATCAAAAAATTGGTGTGTAAAAGGCTCCAAGCCTTCCATCACTTTCACTCCCTTCCACAACCCATCACCTTTCTTCCTACTAATCAATCTACTTAAAGCATTAGCCACTAGCACAAAAATGAATAGGGACAAAGAATCCCGTTGTCACAATCCTTGAGAACTTATGAAGAAACCACATGGGTTGTAGATAACTAAAATAGATAAGGGTACTGAAGATAAGAAACTAGAAAGCCATTCTTGCCATTCCACTCCAAAACCAAATGCATTGAGAACTTTCATCAAGAACTTCTAGCTTACCCTATCATATGCCTTACTAATGTCTAATTTTAAGATCATTTCCTTTTCCTTTCTTGATTGGATTGAGTGGATTACCTCATTTGAAAGTATGATCCCCTCCATGATTTCTCTACTAGGTATGAACCCACTTTTCTCACATGAGATTATGTCTTCCATTAATTCCTTCAACCTATTATCCATAGCTTTGGAGATGATCTTATAGATTGTATTACATAGAGAAATTGGTCTAAAATCCATAAGAGTGGATGCATCCTCCTTTTTCCTTATCAAGACAATGTAAGAGTTGTTGATTTTATTTTGAATTATCTTCTTAATGTGATATTATTCCACCACTTCCCATACCTCTTTCCTTATGAAATCCTTGCACTTCTGATAGAAAATAGCATAGAAGCCATCTAAGCTCAAAGATTTATTTGGGTGTAGATTGTGTTGATGTTACCATGTAGCATCGAGTGTCTATTCCAGCCATATCTTCTTTACAATGTTGAATAAATTAAATGATAGTTGTTGGAAATTTAATTTATAGAGATAGAAATTTATTATGAAGAGGCATGTCTTTTGTATTAAAAAATAATGAAGGCTCAAATTCATGAAGAGGCAGATGATTCTTGGTGAGGCGGACATCATATTAAGGACACAATTTTTGATGGGAAACATTCCTTTTATTGTGGACATTATTTTGAAGGGACACTTTCCTTTATGTAGGTTGACATATTGCATTGGAGGGTCACATCCTATACTTTGACTTGTATATATATTCATTGATTGTGCCTCATTCTTCAATTCATATTCATTGTTCAATATAGTTTGATATTCTTGGTGCAAATTCTGTAGAAGAGCAAATTGATATTTTGTAGAATACTGAATTTATAAGTAGAGAATTACATCATGTTGTATCTATGTTGCATTAGATTGTGGTGCTTATATTTGGCCTTCATATCAACCTCTTGTAAAGGAGACAATTCTTGTTGACATTCAATATATAAGTGATATATTATTACTGGGTTTTTCTCCCTCAAGTGGAGGGTTTTCCTTGGGTATCTACTATGTTATTGTTTGATTTTAAATTAAATTTCTATGCTTTACATCTAATCATAAAAATAACATTGTATCAGAGTGGGTTTGAAGAAGATCTTGACCAGATTTAGTTTGGAAATGATACTCTTAATTCTCTTTCTCATCTTTGATCACTTCTATCTCTTCATCAAGATGGTGAACAGACTCAAGATTGAGGACAAACTTAAGGGAGCAACAAATTTCACATCTTGGAGATTTAGAGTTATGATTGCCTTGGAGGAAAATGAATTGGCTGAGTTCATGGAGAGAAAAGTCCCCAAGCCTACTGATCAGGAAGAGAAGATTCAATGGAAGATGAAAGATACTAAGGAAAATAAGATGTTAGTTGATTCCGTGAAGGATCATATTGTTCCGATCATCTCCAAGTTGAAGATAGTGAGAGAGATGCTTAAGAATTTGGAGGAGATGTATGAGATCAAAAATGCAAGCCGTGCACTTGCATTAAAGCAACAACTTCATCATGTCAAGATGATGAAAGGAGAATCCATCATCATTTACTTCATGAAGACTTCCGAGTTGAGAGATCAACTCTCTACTATTGGTGATATTGTTGATGACAAGGAATTGACCATGTTGGCTCTCAATGGTCTTCCTTCATCTTGGGAGTCTTACATTCAAGGAATTAGCGCGAGATCGAAACTTCCCAAGTTTGATCATTTGAGGGTAGATTGTATTCAAGAAGAGTCTAGATTGGTTGCAAGAGGTATTGGTCAAAGCTCTACTAATGAAGACATTCATGTTCTTGCCACTGAATCCTTGAAGAAGAATGGGAAAGATGGAAATAAAGGATATTTCAAGAGGAATAGAGCTAAGGGATCTAATGGTGCTCATGCATTCAAGAAGAAGAAGGATCTATCTCATGTTCAATGTTTTAGATGTGACAAGTATGGTCACTATGCAAAGGATTGTCCAACCAAGCCTAAGCAACACTTCCATTCTTGATGTTGATGAGATCTCTTCCGAGAAGGATTCAAGTGATTTATATTCTATTCTGCCTTGTTAAGCATTGTTCCTACTGACACCAACACTTGGTTGATTTCTAGTGGTGCCTCTGTCCACATCACCAAATTTAGGGAACATCTAACTGATTTGGTGGAGAGAGATTCTAGTGAACAAGTCATTATTGGAGATGATGCTAGTTACTCTATGAAAGGAGTTGGGACCTCCTCTCTTCACTTGGATTTTGGAATTTCATTGCAGTTGAGTGATGTACTATTTGTTCTAGGCATCAAGCAAAACCTTGTATCTATTTCAGCCTTGGAGGACAAGGGGTACCAAGTTGCATTTTCAGAAGGAAAGTCCTTTATGGATGAAGAACTCAAATTTCAAGACTACTTGGGTGATTGGAGTTAGACATGAGAGCCTCTACAGACTATGCACTTGTCCACTTTAGGCTCTATTGCATGATTCTTCAAGTTCGTGTGAACTTTGGCATCGAATATTGGCTAACCTACACTTTTAAGCACTACGTACCATGGAGAGGATGTTCACAGGCCTTCCAAAACTTAACTAGGAGCATGAAGGTACTTGCAGAGGCTGCGCTTTGGGTAAGAATACAAAAAGTCCATTTCATAGTAGCAAAAGTAGATCCAAATGTATTCTAGATCTTATTCATTCTGATTTATGTGGTCCAATGTTTGTTGAATCTTCAAGTGGTTTCTTGTATTAGATTATTTTTATTGATAACTACTCTAGAAAGACTTGGATTTATTTCTTGAAATCTAAAGAATTTGAGGAGGTATTAGAGAGGTTCAAAGAATTCAAAGCTTAGGTGGAGAATTTTTCTAGGAAGAGAACCAAAGTTTTGAGATCTGATAACGGAGGAGAGTACACTTCTGATAGCTTCCATAACTTTTGCATTGAAGCTAGGATTAAGAGGGATTTTGTGTCCCTTATAATCCTCAATAGAATGGTGTTGCTGAAAGGAAGAACAAATCTATTATGGAAGTAGCCAAAGCCATGATTCATGACAAAGATCTGCAAACCTTCCTTTGGATTGAAGTATCTAAGACAGTTGTTTATGTTTAGAACAAAAGTCCTTTGGAGAACATGACTCCTGAAGAAGCATTCATAGGGGTGAAGCCAAAAGTGAGTCATTTGAGGATCTTTGGTTGTCCTGTATATGTTCATGTTCCTAAGGACAAAAGGAAAAAGTTGGAACCTTCTAGGAAGAAGGGGATATTTGTAGGTTACAGTGAGACATCAAAATCCTACAAAATCTACATTCCAAGCCAGAAGTTGATCGAGATCAATAGAGATGTCACATTTGAAGAGGATGTTGCATTCATAAGATCTAAGGGAAATCACATGGAGATAGATAATGAAGAGTCTCCTTAGGATATGGAAGTTAACCATGCTCTTGAGATTCAGAGGGAGGATCTTGAACCTAAAGAAGATGATGATCCAGTTGAGCCCTTGGAACCTATTGATGGGCTTACATATATTGTGATTGGAAGAAAAATACCTCTTTGGGCTAGACAAACAATGTAGGAGGCAGAAAGGTTTGCGGCCCTGAGAGGAACTTTTAGAGAAAGTAAGAGACCTCATAAGTTTTCTAGTTATGTTGCTTTGATGAGTCAAATCATTGAGTCTAATCCTTCCAGTGTTGAGGAAGCTTCTAGTCAACAAGTTTGGAGAGATGCTATGTCTAAAGAGTATCAATCCATTCTCAAGAATGATGTTTCAGACATTGAACCTAGACCTGAAGGAAAATCTATGGTATCTTCTAAATGGCTCTTCAAGATCAAGCATGCGGTTGATGGGAGCATTGAGAAGTACAAGGAAAGGTTTGTGGCTAGAGGATTCTCATAGAAAGATGGAGTTGACTATGAGGAAACGTTTGCTCCAGTTGCTCATTATACTTTTTTCAGGACCATCATTACTATTGTAGCATCTAAAGGATGGAAGATTCACCAAATGGACATGAAGACAACATTTCTGAATGGTGTAATCGAGGAAGAGGTATATATTGAGCAACTTGATGGATTTGAAGTACATGGCAAGGAGTCTCATGCTTGTAGGATGAAGAAGGCTTTATATGGCCTTAAGTAGGCTCCTTATGCTTCGTACGAAAGGATTGACCATTACCTGAACATTAAGCTTGGGCTTCTTCAAGAATGATGCTAATTCAAATCTCTACTTCAAGGTAATTGATGGCAAAGCATTAATCTTGGTTTTATATGTTGATGATTTGATTCTTATTGGAGAAGAGCACCTCATTATAAAATGTAAGGAGTTAGATTCTACATTTGAAATGAAGGATCTTGGTCTCATGCATTAATTTCTTGGCTCAGAAGTATGGCAGAAGCTAGATGAGATGATTCTAAGTCAAGGGAAGTATACTATTGACATTCTAAAGAGATTTGGTATGATGGATTGCAAATCCATGTCTACACCTGTGGAGACAAACTTACATAAGTTGAAAGAGGCTGCAACTAGTTTAGATCTAGCGGATCCCATGATGTACTAGCAGTTGATTGGATCGTTGATGTATCTAATCAATACTAGACTAGATATTTGCTATGCAGTGAGTGCACTAAGTCAATTCATGTGCGAACCAAGGAAAATGCATCTAGTTGCAACAAAACATATCCTAAGATACTTGCATGGCATAGATGGATATGGGTTGAGATATTCTTCAGGTGTAGATTTGAAGCAACATGGTTATACTGATTCTGATTGGGCAGACTGTGTTACTGATCGAAAGAGCACCTCTGGATGTTGCTTTAGTTTGGGATTTGCGATGATATCCTGGTGTAGCAGGAAGCAATCTTCTATGGCATTGAGTATAGTAGAGGCTGAGTATATTGTAGTTTGTGTGGCAGCTTGAGAAGCATTGTGGTTTTAGAAGCTCCTTGCAGGATTGTTTGGACAATTGATGGAGCCAACTATCATTCATTGTGATAAACAAAGTTGTGTGAAGCTTTCTGTCAATATTGTATTTCATGACATAACTAAACATGTTGAGATCAAATACCACTATATCAGAGATGTGGTATTGAGGAAAACAATCTAGTTGAAGTATATCAACAATGATGAGCAAATAGCAAACATTCTCATCAAGCCTCTCTCTAGGATAAATTTTGTGTACTTTTGAGACAAGCTTGGTATGGTGGAGAATCAAGCCCTGGCCGAGAAGGAGTCTCAATATCAATGATATTATTTAATGCATTTCTCTTTGAGAGAGATTTGAGGTGAAAGCCCTTGTTTCCACCCTTTGGGAGTAGCCATGGTAGATGTCATGTGTGTGACTCCATGACAACATCACGTGAGAGAGTCTGTGATGATTTTCTTGTACTTGTGTTTTCACCCTCTAGGAGAAGCCATGGTGAATGTCATGATGAGGTGATGACATCACATTGAGTGATGAGCACTTGTACTCATTTACCATCCATGGGAGTAGCCATGATGGTTGATATAACGATGAGGTGATATCTTTCCTTTCCACATATGGGAGTAGCCATTGTGGTTGACATCATGATGAGGTGATATATCTTATGCACCTAGAAGTATCCTCCCTAGCTGAGAGGGAGTGTTGATGTTACCATGCAGTGTCGGGTGTTTATTCCAGTCAAATCTCCTTTACAATGTTGAATAAATTAAATGATAACTGTTGGATATTTAATTTATAGACATAGAGATTTATTATGAAGAGGAATGTCTTTTGTATTAAAAATAATGAAGGCTCAAATTCATGAAGAGGCATGATTCTTGGTGAGGCTGACATCATATTGAGGACACAATTTTTGAAGGGACACATTCCTTTTATTGTGGACATGATTTTGAAGGGACACTTTCCTTTATGTGGGCTGACATATTGCATTGGATGGTCATGTCCTCTACTTTGACTTGTATATATATTCATTGATTGTGCCTCATTCTTCAATTCATATTCGTTGTTCAATATAGTTTGATATTCTTGGTGCAAATTCTATAGAAGAGTAGATTGATATTCTGTAGAAGGCTGAATTTATAAGCAGAGAATTACATCATCTTGTATCTGTGTTGCATTAGATTGTGGTGCTTATATTTTTCCTTCATATCGGCCTCTTGTAAAGTGATATATTGTTGCTAGGTTTTTCTCCCTCAAGTGGAGGGTTTTCCTAGGGTATCTGCTGTGTTATTGTCTGATTTTGAATTAAATTTTTTTGCTTTACATCTAATCATAAAACTAACAGATTGAAGGTGGCTTTTTTGATTTCTACAATTAAAAAAGGTTACATCAATTTTGTGCTCATCCCTTGAACAACTAATCTTGGTATTCCCTCCATGTTTTAAGTTAAATGTAGTGAGTTAGTATGATCTTGTTTAAAAAACATATCGTTGAGGTATCTTACACATTCATCCTATATCTCACTCTCTATCTCCAACACAACCCCATTATGGTATTGGATCTCACTCTCTATCTCCAACACAACCCCATTATGGTAGTGAGTAGCCATGATGGTTGATATCAAGTCTATCTCATCTTCCCCTTCATTTTCTTTTGATACAAAATCTTGAGAATCCTCATGATGCTCCAACTCATTGATGTCCTCCATATATCCTGGAGGCTTTTCTATCTCGAGCAGAATCACAACATTCTCTATCCGATCTTGATTCTTGCAGGTCTTTGTAGACCCTGACACTTGCTCTACCCTTATTCCTTCTTCAATAGCTCAACATTTCTTTGACCCAATTGCTTGGCAAAACCTTGGATTCTTTTACTTGTGGTGTTGCGCATTCTCTTTTATTTTTTGCTCCCATCTTCAAACTTGCAGAAGATATCCTACCTTCCAGATTGTTATCCCTACTTTCTCTCAGTGTTTCCTTATATACCATGTATGTTGCCTCCTGATTGACCAGAATCTCTTTACCAGAATCACCCACATCATAGGATGGCTCTTTTTCCATCTGTGATGCTACCTTCCTATCTCCCCTTCCTTTAGTCAGTCGATTCATGTCAAACCCTTCCCCATCTCACTCCTCCACATCACTACCACTTTGTCTCATATTGTTGTGATACTCTTCCATGTGGTGATTTTTCCTTTTGCATAGGGAGCAATAGAATTTTTGTTCTTTCTATTTCCACCTATTGGATCCAACAATTACTTCCACCTTCAAATCAACAGTTTCTAGGATTGCATGAATCACCATGATCTTGACCTTGGCATATATTAGGGTTTCACTTTTCCACAAATCAACCTCGGTTGTGCGACCGATTATGTCCCCTATTTTTGCAAGGCATTTTCCTGACTAGTATTTGTAGGGGAGATTATATAGCCATAGCCAAACCAACTTCTCTAGTGGCTCCACCATTAATAGATCAAAGTTCCTTTGCTAGGATTGTAGGTATAAATATGATTCCTCATTTTTCTTGCCATCCATGTCAATGATAAGCCTTCTCTCCTCTGTTGAGGGGAATACCACCACAAAGAATCTGCTGGGCATGAAGTTAAGAACATGATTAACCTTCTAATTCTGCGGCACCCACTTGCTTATTTCCCATTGAGTGAACCTTCTCCCAAGGAATGTTCCAATGAATACCCTATCTTCAAGATCCTCAACATTCTTCTCTGCCAGATCTGTGACATTGATGATGACTACGATAATTTTTTTCTTTATTTTATCATTGTCCTCCTTTTTTCTTTCACCTAGCAGCATAACATTTGAGCCCAATGCTAGACACCTATGCTTCCAAGCTTCTTCATACCTTAGCCACCCATTCCAAACCCAGTGAATCCCTCGAAGCTCTGATGGTTCCTCCTTCCGCACTGGTTGCCTCTCTTGTGCTCCATGCCAACCTTCTTCCCGAGTTCCTCAATCATCCATGCCCCCTCTACGTCTTCCACCTAGGTGCCTACTGCCCCCACCATTCTCTCACTGCAAACATTTTTTATTGATTAACTAGATTATAATATGATTTGAGACCTAATTTTGTGAAATATAAATTGGTGAACATTCAAAGGTGTGCCACACTTAGCATTAATTTTCTAGATAAGTGAATTTAAGTATTTCTAATTCAAATTAAATTTTGGTAAAACATATGGTCTAGTAAATTCATTATAACACACAAGTCACAATTTTTCTAACTAAAAGTGTACTAATTATATATGTGACATCACATTGGACCTAATTTATTACTAATTTTTTTTTTAAAAATATTTTCACAACTCCTAAATTTGTGTTAATAATATTTTTTAAAATATATAAATAAGTCGACAACCTAGTACATGTAAAACTCAATTTTTTTTAAACACATCTTTACTCTGCCACAAGCCTACCCTGGCCCACATTC
This sequence comes from Sequoia sempervirens, assembly GCA_007258455.2. Taxonomy (NCBI): domain Eukaryota; kingdom Viridiplantae; phylum Streptophyta; class Pinopsida; order Cupressales; family Cupressaceae; genus Sequoia; species Sequoia sempervirens. The sequence continues at coordinate 6,415 of VDFB02345887.1, read as the reverse complement.
ATATAGTTTGGAATTTGGAGTGCAGGCCAGCTTATCATACAGGCTGGATTTCTTAGTGGAATGAAGCTATCATCTACATGACTAGAGTTTTGCGCATTTATGGGCACTAGCTGGCTATTTTTCACTGGCAGTCTTATGAGGCTACCACCACTGACCTCCATGCTACCTCCGAGGTTTTGGAAGACAACCCCTTTTCTCCTTCATTGCAAGTTAGGGTGGCGGAGCTGTGACACAAGAAACAAATTGCTGACATCCATGCTGCTAGAGGAGCGCAAATCAAAGCTCGATTACATTGGCTAAAAGTTGGTGATCGTGCCTCCAAAGAGTTTTTCTTGGCTCTAAGTGCTAGGTACTCATCCCTAGGCATTTAAAAAATAAAAGATGGCGCTTAGGTGCTCTCTAAGCTGCCTGATATTCTCTAGGCCTTTGTGCGTCATTATGGACAAGTATTCACTACACAGGAAGTCACGCCTGTGTGACAACAAACCCTACAGGATTGCCTTGCTGTTGTGAAAAACAAGCTTTCTTCAACTCATAAATTTTTTTGTGATGAACTTTTATCAGTTGATGACCTCAAAGAGGCTGTCTACTCCATGGCCGATGACAAAGCCCGAGGATTTGATGGATTCCCTTGTGAATTCTGCAAAGCCATGTGGGGCTATATTGGGCATGATCTGCATCAAGTTTACTTAGAAGCTTTTCATTCTAATTCTCTAGGTAACTTAATTAATAAAGGTAACATAAAATTCATACCTAAACTGGGTGACCCAGAAGAAATTTGCAACTGAAGATCAATCACGCTTCTTAATGTCTCCTACAAGAATATTGCCAAGGCTTTGGCTCTTAAAATCCGCCATCTTCTACCTTAGATTGTGCGCCTGAAACAAACTGGGTTTATCAAATCCAAATTTATTTTGGATAATATCATCGCTGTTTGGGAAGGCATGGAATGGGCCAAACACTCAAACCAGAAAGCCTTGTTCATTAAGATTGAATTTTCCAAGGCCTATGATTGCATTGAATGGTCGTTTATTCTTGCTATGCTGCAAGCGTTGGGTTTTGGGCCCAATTTCATTCAATCTATTCAAATGATTTTTGTAGATCCCTTGGCTTGTATCACCATCAATTGTCATGAATCCTTTGCCTTTGACCTCTTTCGTTCCATTAGGAAAGGGTGCTCGCTAGCCCCCTCTTTATATGTGCTTGCTGTCGAGGGTTTTGGTTACCTTTTGGCCAATGCATTTTTCCAAAGGCGAGTCAAGGGAATTTCTCTGCCCAACTCTCAGGCTCAGCTTGTTAATGGACATTTAGCTGATGACTCATTCGTCACCCTTATGGAGGACGAAGATTCCATTGTGATGACTCTTGATTGTCTTAATACTTTCTGTCTTGCTTCCAGTTCTGCCATCTAGTGGCATAAAATTTTGTGTTACTGTCAGTCTATCTTGCCCTCTCCGTTGTGGTTGCAATAGTATGGTTGGAAGTGGATTGGGCCTAGTAAAGTTTTTCAATTCTTGGGCATTACCTTTGCTTTTCAGGAATCTTCGGCTGAGCTTTGGCAAGCCGTGCTCTCTAGAGTTGAGCAGAAGCTTGCTTATTGGGTTACCAAGCCCCTCTCTTTAGCAGGAATATTCTAGGTGTGTTCCAAAATCTTGCGGCCTCCCATGTTTATTATTATTCTTACTAGCCCCCCTCCAAAGCGGACTATGGAAAGCTTGAGAAGCAGCTTCATGAATTTCTTTGGACCTCCTTTGAAACTCACAGAGGGTTTCATCATGTGGCTTGGGAATTATGTTGCCTTCCCAGAGACTTGGGAGGTCTCGGGTTGTTATCTACTCAATGGCAAGGGACTACTCTGTGTGTTAAATAGATTATTCATGCCCTTACTGGGGACGAGGCCTGAAAAATTCTTCTTAGGCATAGTATTCAATTTGGCTTCCCTATTCATAGACCTACCTAGAAGGGGGTTGGCTTTCAAACCCTTTTGGTCATGAATGAACCAATCCAAATTGTTGGGACTTTTGTGGCCAAAAGTATCTGGCGGGCCTGGGAAGTTGTCAAACCTTGGCTCCATTGGGTTGGCTCTAGTTTTCAAGATGGGCTCTTTCTCAACACGCACAATATTTGGTGGTCACCTCTTTTTGCTAGCAATGGTTAGCTGTTGGCTAAGATGCCTGGGCTTAAGGTGCTCAGATTTCACAAAAAGGGTATCTAGACCCTACAACAGATTTTTTCTAGACCTACCATGCGTATCATGTCGTGGGATGTTTTTCGTGCCCATTACAAGCTTCATAACCAGGACCGTGCTACTTATGATGGCCTGGTGAATGCCATTCCTGCTAAAATGCTTCATAAGGTTGGAATTCATGGGACCAAACCTTGGTGGAAAGACTAGAAGTGGTATCCAGACACCCATTTTAGGAACTACAAGCCTTGGCTTGGTTATAGGTGGCTGTCACCACATTTTCCTATGATTCAGAGTTTGAACCAGAGGTGGCTTCTTCAATTCCCCACTCATGTCTAGCGTAAAATATTTGCTACCACTTGGTCTGCAAGTGTTGAGCCGAAGCTTGCCCACTTTGCCTGGTGTATTCTTTTCCAGGGCTTTCCTATAGGTTCTCGGCTGGTCCACTTGGGGTCTAGGACCCTCACTGCCCTTTTTGTGGGCAAGCTAAGAATTTTAAGCATATTTTTTTTATTTTTCCTATAGCTTAGTAGTTTTGGACTTGGATTCATGACTTTTTTTGGCCCTTTCAGCCATAACCTTTCTCTTGGCATATGGTGTTGCTTGGAGATTCTCCCAGAATTCCTGCAATATTCACCTAGCTTTGGCACACTTTCAGGGTGGAAATTCTCTTCAATATTTGGAAGGACAAAAATGCTTGCATTTTTTTACATACTCAAATGGATATTCATGTTTCATTATATGCTAAAGCTATGATTTTCTCTAATGTGGTTTTACAGGTTCAAGTGCAAGCTAGCAAAGTTGCACTTGAGGTTGCGCACCTCCAGGTTCTCCTAGGCCACTGGGGTAATTCCCCTTGTACTATTGCTTAGTTCCCTGCTTCGCCCACCTCTTCCCACAGCTGTTAGCCTTCCAGGGGCCGACAGTGGAGTGGCTCTGTGCATCCCCATTCATAACCCCCGCCTTAGCGGGAGTCTCGCACTCCTCGGCGTAACCATTCTCCTCCTCCGCAGGCTAGCTAGGGGTGGCCTTCTGGTAGTGCTTCAAGGAGTGGCGGTGGTGGTTTTGGGTGGCCCTTTGATGATCCTCCTGCTTCTGGCTTTGGTTGGCCAGTCATTTGTAAAGCGCTCCCACGTCTGGCACTTGTAATCTCTCCCCGGCGTGAGGAAGAAGATAAAGAGAAAAAAGATGCTGATGATGGTTGTGGTCCTCCTCCTAACATCACTCTAGACTCCGCTGATGTATGGGGGAAAAAATTAGATGATAGAGACCCTCCTGGCTCTGTTGGCACTGCTTTGGACGCTTAATGTCCTTTTTTATCTTTGTAATTTTGGACTTCTGGGCTTAGCCCACGTGATTTGTTAATTTTCTAGGCTTTTCCCATGTGAATCTTGGGGTGTACCTTTCTACCACCCACCCTTTTTTGTGAATATGTATCTTTATATTTGAATTAATATAAATAGCTTCTTATTCATCATATATATATATAAATAACCCTTTGCAGATCTATAAGTATATTTTTCAAAACTATAATTTTTTAATAGTTTAATATTTTTTTATATTCATTAAAAGCAAGACATCAACACCAAAATATAAAATTGATTTTCTTGTTTAAAAAAATACTAAAGTTTATTAAATTATAACTAAAAATATAAATTATTATATAAATATTAACATCTTGTAAAATCTCATTTTAAAAGTATTTTATAGAAACTAAATTATAGTTCCACTTTTCTAAATATTACATTCAAATATTTTTATTTTTTTTCTAAAAATATACAAAAACTAATTTAGAATATCTAATTTCAAAATATATGTATGTGAAGCACCTCTAAATCTGCAAATGAACCATCTCCAACACTCATTAGTAGGGTTAGTTTATACATATGCAAATCTATGAATACCTCTATGGAATAACATGTCCATGCTCAAGAAATTCCACAAATAACAAAAAGGATAAAAAAGACATTGCAAAATCAAGACAAGTACCTATTCCATATTGGATTGGTGTCAAATGTGCCAATGACCCTTTCCCAATCTTTGCTAAAACTCAAGTGATGTAATGCAATGGTGATGAGAAAAATTAGTTCTCAATTTAAGAGAGTAACTTTGCATGCGAGTGTAGATCATTTGATGAAGAATCAACCCTCTACTTATAGATTCTCAAATTGAAAGAATGCTCATAAGAGAGCAATGTGGGATAAAGATTGGACAAATGAGATGAGGCCACTTGTCACATTATGATAGGTTGAGGAATGTGCAAGTTTTGGCCAATGTGCCCAAGATAGGGAGATTCAAATTTGAATTTGTGAATTAAATGTTGAGAGGGGGACATGAAAGAGAGAATTTATTGCAATGTTGGAAGGGACAAGTCAACTTGTCTTCATATTCAAACTTGAGGGAATATTCCATTTTTATGCCAAGTTGAAAGAAAATGATAAATTTATAAATGAGTTAAAATGATTTATTGGTGCAAGTGGGAAAAGCTAGAGGATGTGATGGGTGGTTAGATTAGGTTAATCAGGATTAGATTAGCTTAGATGATGATTGGGGGATTTTGACCTATTTGACTTAAATATTTTGATTTATTTAAATCAAGAGGGAGAAATATGAAATTTGAGATTTAATTAAATAAAGTTTGGTTTATTTAATTAAAAGGTTGATGTGGGACTTTGATTTATTTAATTTAAATGAATAACCTTAGGAATGAATTAAATAGTCCTGATTTACTTGGTGAATGGATTTGATGAGCTGGATTAATTTAATGAGTGGATGAATATGAACTAAGTGTATAATGCTAATTTCACATGACTACATTTTGCCCCTCTTTGAAGCAATGTACTTGCTGCGTTGGTTCAAAGAATATACTTTCCGTGATCAAAATTCAAATTTTTTTAAATTTTTTCGGTTGCCCTAGCAGAAAGTACACTAGTACATTGTCCCCTCGAGAGATCGAGCAAAAAGATTCTATTTGAAGGTCGATCTCATGATAAAGAGGTTCAAACTAGATGGTTATGGATGATGATGCAAATGAGATAGTTTTAAGATGCTTAGAATAAAAAATCTATAATATCTTAAACAACTTAAATGGTGATATGTGTGAGGGTGATCCCATAATAGTGGTTTACAATTTTTGGCCAAATTGGGCACTGGAATTTTTATTTTTAACTATATCTTCACATTCGGACACCTATAGCGGCTAAACTGTGAGGAATTTGAGGAGGATGCAAACTAGAGTCTCATCACATTTTGTCTGTAGATTCTAAAAAATAGTTTTTTCAAAATTTTTGGAATCAAATTTTACTTCTTTTTCCCTCTCCCACAAAAACTAGTTTTTTTCAAAAAACAACATTTTAAAAAAGTGACGCACACCGTATAACGCATAACTTTTTTTCCGTGAAGGATAAAATTCTAATTCTTTCGAATTTAGATTTGTAACTCCGATATCTAGTTCTTTCACTTGGTTAGATAGTTTTTATTAAATATTTTTTTTTTCTTTAATCAAAATTTGAAGTCAAAACAATGACAATTGAGGACTTAGTCTGACCATTATAGCTTTGTGTGGCTTTTTGTATATATTGAAATTCAGTGTATTTTTTTGTTGGATCAAAGGACTTCCAATAAAGATTAGCTCAATGTTTTCGGTTTTTGGTAATCCTACTATTTTTTTCCACATGTGCCAAAATAGAGGCCTTCATTTTCAACGAAAGAAACCTATATTTTAATAAAACTAAAAAATAAATACATAATAAAACCAAAACATATTAAAATTATATTCATTGGATAGCTCGTTTCGAGGAATACCTGACTCCAATTGGGATTGTGAAGATTCCCCCATTTTCACCCTCAACCTGAGTGTCAATGCGTAAAAAAATAGGCTTTTTGTGTGAACAAAGTCAAAAATTAGGGAAAAGGGGGGTTCGCTAGAACCAAGGGGGTTCTAGCAAACCAGGGTTCATTCAAACCCTAGTTCATTTGAACCCCCTCAATATGCATTTTCCCTTTTGTTTTTTGGGTGGGAAATGTGGGCCCCGTGTTTGATGGGTTCAGTCGAACCCTGTTTCGGTCGAACCCCTTTATGGTTTGGTTGAAATTGTAGGTTCATTCGAACCCCTAAAACCAATTTTTTTGCCATGGGGCCATTTTTTCTCAATTTTCCTTCCTCCATCAAATTGTAAACCACTATTGTGGCTTCACCCGTGAGGTGGATGAGATTGATGATGTGATATG
>VDFB02345886.1:0-35224 GCA_007258455.2 Sequoia sempervirens | reverse complement strand
TTTTTCTATCTCGAAGGTGTTTTCCTGTGGTGACAATTTTTCACTTGGGGAAAAAGTTGTCAAATACAAGTAGTGTAAAGTTGCAAAATGGTGCAACTTTCATTCAGCAACTCATGTGACCAAACGAACTATTCAAATGTGTCTGGATGGATATGCTTAAATTAGGCATGGTCCTTTTTCGCATCCAAACATGCTGAATCTCTCTAAGCTACATTCAAATGATTGAATCCCTTAATCTTTCGAAATGTAGTTGTTGTCATCAAATAGTGCACCATTGCTGAGATGCAAAACTTAGCCTACTAGTGAAACATTGGATCCAGATATTCAATATCCATGATGTATGGGTTTTTGTGCTCTAGAGTTATAAAACATGATGTAGCGGTAGTTATAGGACTAGGTTTCCCAATGATTTGTCATGTTATTTCACGCATAGAAAATGGAAGGAGGTTTTTTAACTTATTTAAATGATGAATATGGAAGAAATGTGATAACTGCACATGGGTGATGCATCCAAAAATCAAGCTTATATTGTTGTTCATAAACATCTAAGATCTTCAAAATATCATTAAAACTAACCTGTGCATTGATTTCATTTAATGAGATGTCAAGTGTTGTGATATTAGTAGATGCAAATAAATTTTGTTGGTTGGATCAACAACTATCATGTGTTTTGATGCACGTTCATATAAATTCATAGAGGTATATATATATGCCCATGAGGTTTGAAACATCCACTTGTTCTATAGATGCAAATACAATGGTTGCTAAGCTTTAGAATCACCTCAACCATGAATTAAAAGTAATACATTTTTCTATGATATTTTTTTTATGGGAAGGATCTCTTATAGTTCATTTGAAACCTTTTGGTGTTAAAATCCTTGCCACTAGACAACAATAGAACTCAAGAAGCATGAAGCATACACATAAATACATGAAGTATACACATGAATCAAGAAGAATACACATGAACAGATGAATTATACATTGGAAGCATGAATCATACACGTGAATATGCACAATATACATGAAGTATACACGTGAATATACACAATATACATGAAGTATACACGTGAATAAGTGAAGCATACATGTGAATAAGTGAAGCACAAGTAAATGAATCGTTGCAAAGGATACAAACCACTAGGAATGGGGCTTATTTACATAATACAGATTAGATGGATCTTTTTGAGAAATCAACAATAATTATTTAAGCATTAGATGTAAAGAAAACCCATGCCTACAACATTCAAGCATACAATTTACACAATATGCATGATAACATCATTCAAGAATGGCAGTAGCAAAATAATATTTTCTTTAATAAAAAATCTGCAAGGCTATACAATGATATATATTGATAAAAGTATATACAATATATCCAAAAAAGCCATACAAGCTTACTACAAAAGAGCCATATGAACATAAAATGTCACATATATATCGATAGTACAAAACATATGTTCCAAAATGCCACATAGACATACAACAAACAACCATAATACATAGTCATTTCCCTCTAGGGGAAGGAAAAAGATCTTGTGCTACCTTCAAAATTCGGCTGGATGGAGTGCATGTTGGTTCTCTTGTATTTTGAACACACTCACTAGACCTCCTCTCTAGACTTCTCTGGAGTTGCAACTGATACAATAAAAAGTATAGATGTTAATACATAGAAATTGAATTATGGAATGACATATAACAAAATATAGTCACTTACCACATACAAATAGTCATCATGCACATGTTTAAAACATTACCACATCCAAAATATAGAGTGACAACCACCTATAGCAACCATCAAGATAGAAATTAAACTACATACAAGCATCATTAAAATTTTCAATAATAGACCATAAAAGAGCAAATATTATGTCAAATTGACTAATTTGTTGCATACCTCTTTCAAAGGATCAGAATTGGCTATTGTTGTAGCAACTCCATGGTCCATCGTGCCACCAACATCAGTAGGGTTTTATGATGTCAACAACTAAAAATGAAACAACATATCTAACAGTCATATAAAGAAGTTTAGGTAGTCCCTTTATAACTATCATAAATGAGCAGCAAATGAAAATGAAAAGAGCAACAATATGATTGTCATAAATGAGCAGGAATTAAAAATGTAAAAGTGCAACAACTTCATAGATAAAAATGCAAAAAATTCATGCATCATGAGTGCAAAATTTTTTGAAGGATGCTAGTCAAGAATGGTGATACTGATAACAAAATTCAATACAAGGTAAAGGTCAATGACAGTTGAAAGAACTCGAAACACAATGTTAAGAAAATTATGGGAAGTGATGGCAGTCAATGCAATAGTACAATCCCTATTGGTGCTAGTGACCTTACATGAAAGAGTAAATGGTTGTTCTCAATTGAGACTACAATATAGTGCTTATAGATCATAGAATGGTGAAAGTACTAAGTCCATTGGGATAGTCCAAACTCTTGAAAATTCCCAAGTTAAGTGCTTACTGAGATGCAAATTGTATATGCTGATGAAGTAATGTTAATGAGGGCATGTTGTCAACATAACTTGATAATGTCACAATGAAGTTCACATGAATGAAGTGAGAATTACTATATTACTAGTAGCTTTCAAAGGGTTAATGGAACATATGATGAATTAGGGTCTAGGGTTTTACTATAGCACGCGAAGTTGGTTGTTGAGGTGTATAATAGTAATGGAGAAGACAACTTTGGTCAATAATGAGTGGAAGGAAATATTTCTTGTAATGGCACATGTGTATAAGATAAATTTTGGATGAGCTTAGGATGGGGATAATAAAATACTTTATGAACTATACTAGAGGTTAATGGAAGTACTAGAGGGAATATTAGGACCATAAAGTGAATTAGGCGTTGTCTAAGATTTGGAATATAGGGACATGAAATGGGAACTCTGAGGTGTGTAGTAATAATGTATAAGAGATTTGGTCAATAATGAGCGTAAGGAAAGGTTTCTTGTAAAGATATATGTGTATAAGATGAAATATGGAGGAAGATGGTACAATATATAAGGTTTTAAAGATTGGGATATGTGATATAAAATGGTTAAAATATGCATGATGACAAGAATGGAAGAATGAGATGGAAGTTGAATGGTAAATATAACTAGGATCTCACAAGACCAACCAATGTTTCTGTTTCTCATCAATTTTTTAGATTTGTATACGCAAAATTATGAAAACTAGCTAACATTGTTTTACAACACCATTAATGAATAAAGGTTACCTAAGTGAAAGTTGCTTGAGGACATGAATTGCAAGGTGTGGAGCTCGAAGGTCCACCATGAAACTGTTTGACATCCAAAGTATGTTATGAGACAAACATTCAAATATAACATTCAACTGTTCAAATGCAATAATAATATCTTTAATACTAGTTGCATACCTGTGGACTCAACGTTGAGAATGAATAAGGGTTTGAAGGAATGGAGCATGTCTCATGAACACTCTGACCTTGAAATTTCATCATATTGATTTTAATACTAATTTAGTTATTCTTAAATTTCAAAATATAATTTAATAAACAAAATTAAATGAACTTGCTCAATTTTACTTGAGTATCAATGTCGTATGTATTATTTAGCAATTCATCTATCATATCCATCACCTCTACAACTAATGTAGGTTGTGTAGCTACATCCTGAGCACTTTGATAATCGTACGTGCAAACAACACCACAAGCACCACAATGGTGGGGTGGAGCTCGAGGCCTACACGTCTCCTCCACATTAGGCTCTACTAGAGGCCTCGCACATTGTATAATGGTCTAGGTGAGTGATCCAATTGACTCCAACATGTCCACCTCTACACTGTCCTTAACAATGGAAGGGACGACAACATGCTCCACCATGGGTTTGGCCAAGGGTCTCAGTGCCAACTTTGGATTACGTTGTGCACTAGGTCTATCATGTGTGGAACCCCCACCTCTACCTTAAAATTCTAAGATGTCAAAATAATTTGGCATCTTATTGAGGACAAACTCACAATAGAGTTTCCTTAAAAAGTATTATGGTACCCTCATGGTTATTGCATGGAGGTTGGTCAAATAGCATCCACCACTGCTCCCAAAATTTATTTTTAATTAATTCATGGTGGCACCAATGGATGGGGAACCTTCTGCATGCATGAGACAAAGGTGTGTTGGTTCTCGGGTCTATAAATAGGGCACACAAGTCGGGCCTTTTGTTAATTCTTGTTTTTTCACATCTACATGCACAAAACCACTAGCATAAAATTGTTCCAACTCATGCCTCTTATTTGACCAAAAATTTATTTTCTTACTCATTTCTCCTACATGAGATATAATTGACTTCAACGATTTGGCAATCCCTCTCCTATAAGGGTGGGTTTTGACATGCTTGGTTAATCTTCCAATTAATTGTTCAATGTCTCTTTTATTGTTTTCAATTTTATTTAGGATATTTTCTTGTGTTCCTTGAGGATGCCTATGAAATGATGGAGGTGTTTTAGGTTGTTCTTGTATAGGAGGCTCTTCATGAGGGGGTGATTGTGAATTCTCAATGTTTGGAGGTGGAGATTCGTTCCCTGAGAATTAGAATAAATTTTTATTAAAAAACCTATTCAATCTACATTTTAAATCAGATTCAAAATAAAAACAATAAAAATACATACCTCTTCGCAATCTTCGACCTCTTTGATGTGTTGGAGGCATCCTCATGAAGAATTGAAAGCTGAGTGCAAAAAATGGAAGAGATTTGGCGAGCATGAGTTGCAAAGCTGAAAACCTCCAAGCCAAGCCACGAGTTGAATAAAAAATGAGGTTTAGAATGCAATTTTGGGTTTAAATTCACTTTTTGCATTTGGCACACGCCAAATGACTTAATCATTTGGCATGTGCCAAATGCTCTCTTTTGGCATTTTTTTTTCATTTTTTCCAATTTGGCATGAAAATTGTGTCACAGATCCATGCACTTACCCATATGTACATTTGTAAATCAATATCTCATAATAGAATCTCTATTTGAATGCCATTGTTGCAACACTTTCTGTGTGGGTGAATTTCTTCTTGGAGGTCCTCTTGAAGACTGCAACTTCATTAGGGACATTGTGAATCCATCATTTCAACATGGCATTAGAGCTTTTCCATTGAAAGTTCATCCTAGGATCAAGGAAGTTGGCTACTGAGATTCTTTGCAGGCTAGTTGGCTCTACCCAGGGACCAAGCTATTTTCTAGTGCAGATCAGGCTCTCTCTGACCTCACCATTGTGCTTAGAAGGCCTCAAAACCTATCGATCATCTACCTATTCATCAAAATCAGAAATATATCACTAGGTGCCATTAGAGGTATTATCTAGGGTTTTCAAATTCTTTGTACTATCCATACAATCTACTGTAAAAAAAAATAATTTCCTGTAGTTGTCCTCCATGGAAATTTTTTTTTAGATCAACAGGATTTTTTTATTCCAAAATAAAAATGGAATCATACCGATTGACCTCTTTAATTAAATTGAAGAAAAAATAAAAATCTTCCAACTCACATTTCAACTGAACATATGCCTCACTATCTTGATTACTTGCACAAGGAATTTCTCATACTCTAACAACTTAAATTCATAAATTTGAAGGTTTGGCACATAATTTTTTTGAATATTCAATTGATTAGATCCACCTATTATATTTTTTATTGATCAATATCATACCAATTGTATGTTGGGCCTAAGTGAAGCACTCAAACTTAGGCATGTTGTCATCCACCAAAGTTACATCTTCACCATGAAAAAAAATTGTACTCAATTCCATTCATTTTAGGGACAACAAAAAACCAACATACCTCACTATTAAATATGTTGATGCATATTTCATCAGCACAAATATTATAACCATGAGATCCTTTCAGTGAGCAACTAAACTCTTTAAATTATCTCATTGTTTAAATCTCTTCTTGGAAAACTATTGTGTTATTAGTGCTATCTGAATCAAACTTGTGGCACATTTCTTCTTACACATTCACTATTGTAACAACTATTTCTAGTGGCCCCATTGAAGCACACTTTGCATGAGGAAGACAACATGTCTTGCACCAAACAAATATGTTATCATATGCATGTTTGCATGATCACCATATTCACAATCTTCAAGGCATAGGTCTTCAAATTGAAAATTAGTGAGTACACTAATATTACCTCAATAATTTTATCATCAAGTGTAGCCACCTCTATGTTATCCTCATGTAAACAAACATTAGTAGCCTCAATATCAAAATAAATGACAAAAGAAGGGAAATACATCAAGAAAAAAACTATTTCTTGTTCATTGTTTACATCACAAGTATGTGTTTACTCTATAAAATCAAATTCAAAATTTGATCCATTTGATTTCTCAGTCGTATACACCTCTTCCTCTTTTTCCACACATTGCATCTTTAGTGGAATGGGGTTAACCAATTATGCCTCATCATTCAAATTTTATCCTTTTAGAACTTCATTTTAATGATGTGTTGGCACCTCTCCCTTCTTCACTACCCATTGTTGCATTGGATCCTTCTTTTCCTCTATCACCTTCTTGGACACTTTGTTGTTCCTTATCTCATTCTCTTCCCATTTTGATTTATTATTCTTTCCCATGAAAACATTAATTGATTTGGTATCAATACTATTTTGTGCAAACATGTGCTTATGTCTCAATTGATATTCATTTATGACTTGCAACATTGTTGCATATGCATGAGATTTGATGTATTGTAATGGTGCCTTGGACTATATAGGTAGATGCGCGAGTACCTTGGTATGTTGCCTTTTGTGAGTGGGTAACTCATACTACCCGCATCAAAACTATGCATATTGGAAAATTCCATATCAACTACATCATACTCACTATATTAATCTTCTCCATTCATGGAATCATATTCTAATGCAAAGGATCAATCATCTTCTTCCTTCTTCACTATACTCATCTTATCCATTTCCTTCACTAGAATGGTGTTTGATAGAGGTAGGAAAGTGCTTTAGTTTGCACCTGAACTAGATGTGAGTAGTGCCTTCACAACTCAAAAGGGCAATACCTTTGTAAACGCAAAATCGGTGTTTTCACTTGTATTCCCACATTCAAAATCTATCTACACTAGGTTGTTAGGAAATTAGCTCACACACATTTACACTTGGTTCAATAGTGCAAACAAAGCCCAAAACCACAATAAGATTGCTAATTCAAACTTTGAAGGTACATTCAAGCATTCCAAAGGCTTAATAGGTCATAAAAAGTAAGAAATGCAATACATACTTACTCTTGAAGGTCACCAAAATTATTTAAACAAGGTAGGATCCATGCATTGGTTCAACTACACTTGATATCCACCTCTCAATTTGAACTTGACATGAAATTTATGAGGCTCTTACCTTGTTTAGAAAATCTATAACAATCTTTGAGAGTGATTATGTATTTCTTTTACTACTCATTTGGAGTGCAAATAAACCTTGAAATTTTCACTTATAAATCTTATTAGGATTTTCATTTTTATTTGCAACCTACACCAAGTGTAAATATGCTTCAAACCCGTATTTCCCCAACAACCTATTGCAAATGGATGTTGATAGGTGGGAATACAAGTGAAAAACCCAATTTCAAATTTAGAAAGGTATAAACCTTTTGAGATGTGGAGGCATCACTCACATCTAGTAGGTGCAAACCTTTATGAAAAAATTGATTAGGTAAACCAATGAGTAAATCTCACTTCCAAATTTGAATTTATAATTTAACCTATCAAAAAAGTAGTTGTCTATAATCTCTAAATTAACTTATAAATTAACCTACAAAGAAAAATGATACAAACATCAAATTTTTTTTTTTAATTTATTTATTTATTTATTTTTCTTAGTGGAGATTTCAACTTCATTTTCACCACAAAATACCCTAATTTGCAACGTGATGAGAATGAGCATGAAGAAAAACTAGAAGAAGATAGGAGTGGCATTAGGGAATGCATAAGAACCCCAACACTTGCTTGAACAAGTTTTCTTGATCTTAAGGATTACATCTTGGCATAAGCTTGGGACAATCACATCAGTAGCATTTGGATTTCTACACTATTAGCTTTACACACGAGCTTTACGAATGCCTTTGCACTTGAAACACCATATAATCTCTTACAATGGAGATTTCAACTTCATTTGCACCATGATATTTGTACCCTAATTTGCCGAATGGTGTGCATGAAAGACCTCACAACATGATCTTATACCAAAATAGTATATAATACCAAAATTGTTTAGATTATAGGTTTTTTAACATTACAACCTGAATGCAAAAGATATCGAGAAAGCTAAGAATTGCAAGCCAACTAAAATATTTTCAAGATTAAGTGGTGCCAATGCCAAAAATATACCAAACTTTATTGGTGAAGATGAAAATGCTGTAAGAGAATGAATAAAAGCAATCCCAGTCTGCTCTCAATCATGCTCATCCGTTGGCTGCCTTGCTCCTCCTTCTATAATGCTCTTTGTACGATTTCTGAAAATGATAACGATTTGGTGAATGCTAGGTCTCCTTCTTGTTCGTTTTTTGGGCTAAAGATGACAAATTTAATGCATGCTGTGCTCTGCCAGCTCATACATGTACCACCATTTAGTACATTGATTTTGACTCTTGTCTTTGAAAGTGTCTATATGATATATTTGGGAGTTGCATTTGAAGGATTTTTTGGGAACGGAAAAGAAAATGGGAGACAAATTCTTGATGCTAAAAGAGCACAGGTCAAATGCAACGTCACCATGAGCTGTGAGGTTAACTGATGGATAAGTTCAGAGAACTCAACACACCAGTAATACCATTGTTGCCACATTTAAGTAGGTAGTACAAAATTTGGTGACATTTGATTTCAGAATATTACACAGTGATGCCTCAATGTCCTCTACAGTGGCGTATAAATTGTCATATGCATTAAATCGAAAATTGGCAGCTCCCACCCTGGCCTGTCCTCTCTCTCAATAATTTGTTTGTGACTGTCCTCTCACTTCCCTCATCACCACCAGATTTCTGACATCATTCTACATGAAATATCTAGTTATTATTTTGTAAAAAGCAAAAGAAAGTAAAATAAAGGCAAAAGAAAATGTGGGGTAAGTCAGTACTTGAAAGAATGAATAGTTTTTTTTAATTGAGGAAATGCAATTATAAATAATAGTGCAGTTATAAAACTGCAAGAGAAATAGTATAGAAAAGAAGAATCATTACAAGAAAAAGAGTTGTACGAACAGCTCTTAAAAAATTAAGGACACAACAGCAGTATGAGTCGAAGAGATACAACAAAAAGAATTATAGAGGAACCAATACAAGACAAAGAGCTGTATGAACAGCTCTAAATAAATTATGGACACAGCAGCAACAAAAACTGAAGACTTGCAAGAAAATGACAGCATTATACATCTTGTAGAATAGAACTTAAACCTTGGCTGATACAAAGTTTTTTCTTGCTCACTAACTGTTCAACCTGTAGTTTGATTTGCCGAATCTGAAAACTCAACGTTGGATTCTTCAAAACGTCATTCTGAAGAAAATGAAACAAGGCAGCAAAACAAAACAATATATCAGAATAAATCCTTAAAAACATAACTTCCTGAATGAATAGTTTTTAGTAACTTCTATAGATTAAAAACAGTCCATGGAACAATCAGTTTTGTTATTTTTATTTTTTATATTTCAATAATTTTCTTATTCAAATCTATGATGTGTTATAGTGAGTTCTCAAGAGTCTTTTCATTGAATAAATTGTATCAAGAAACATTGTCAAGATATTAGCATGTTTGTCCCTGATATTTCTGAAGGCATAACAAAGTATTTTTCTGATTCCACTCTTCTGATAGTGCAAAAAATACACACCGTTTCTTCTGATGTTTCTTTGGATTTTTCCACGGTCTCATTCCACATTAGAGTTGATGAGAGTTAATTCTTAATTGAACAATACAAATCTTGACTCTCCACAAATACTAGGACCTAACTTTTTTTTTGTGTTGATGATCACATGTGAAATTGAACTCCTCAAAATAATATTTCTTATTTGAAAATTGTCACCAGTACTGAGATATTTGGGGTTTGTGCTGGCAGCTCTTCCATAGTGAATTAGTGCGTTCCCACGGGTTCATGTAAATTCATTGTCAGCAATTCACCACCAGCAATTCACCGCCAACAATTCACCGCTAGCAATTCTTCGCCGTGATATATTCATCGCATATACAATTCACCACCAGCAATTCATCGTCATGGTATATTCACCACGTATACCTTTTTTATGCATTCGACAAAATCTCTATACTTTTTCTTTTTTGGGTGCTTTTGGCCACTTAAAAAATTGAAAAATGTATTCGTGGTGAATATACCACGACAATGAATTACTGGAGATGAATTGTATATGTGATGAATATGTCACAATAATAAATTACTTACATTAAATTGTTAATGGTGAATTGCCAGTGATGAATTATTAGATGATAAATTGCTGATGATGAATTTCTGATAGTAAATTGATGGCAATGAATTTTCCTAAAGCCTGTTCCCACATAAGTGAAGGAGCAGCAACTCTGTTGTCTGTCCTGCGTTCGCCTGGGCCATCACCAAACCATCATTCATACAAATCTAATCTTCAAAGTAATGACAATAAAAGACGCCTGTAAGACCCATATATTAGTGTTAAATGAGTATTGTACTGATATGCAACCATATTAATTCTGTCTGCATTACCATGATTTTAACACGGTAACTCCCAGCTCATAGACATAACACGTAATAAATGACTTCAGTCTGCATTTTGTACACAAATTTGAAAAGCCTATGCATCATTCCTCTATCCGTTGATTTACTTATTTATCCAGTCGACACTTGATCTACCCCTATTATGCCCGGAGGACCTTTGAAGGAAGCGAATTAACGAGTTTGCTATGGAAATCACGTAGTTCGAAATTCCTACTAGGGTATGAAAGTATTCATGCCAACTATTGAAACTGAAAAAGTAGGATGTTATGGTTGAAACACATGTATGCAAATTATAGAATTTTGAACTTTTATAGAGAATTTGAATAACTAGTCAAGAAATTTGAGTCTTGGACCATCACAGAAAGCTTGGGCTTAAAAGAAAAAATAATGGAGAACTTTATACCTTCACATTGAATAAAAGCTATTCCCTTAAATTAAATGTAAATCCCTTTGAACTGATAAAGCACAGATAACCCCCCACACATAGTAGACATGTATGCAAACTGTGGAGTTTTCAAACTACTATATGTATGTTAAAATGATGTTCACAAACTCATGTGAGTATAGTACCAAACCTTGTTCACAAGTTCAATGGGAAATTGAGTTAGAATGAGTATATTGTGAAGAGTAAACTGAAATCTCTCTTGTTGGTAAATGCAATTTGGATGAAGAATTGTTAAACTAATATATACAAAAATTTGTTTTATTAGAGGAACTTGTAAAATTCTGCAGATCTTTAAAGATAAATGATCAAGCACAGATAAACAAATTTGCATAAACTGATTTCTGTATATAAATCAAATGCAAATTTACAAATATATAGCCTCCGTAAATCAGGAAATAACAGAGAGTTTCCTTTAGTAAGCTTATAGTGAGCAAGCTGTTAACTATTGAAAAGCACTTGCGTAACAATGAGCATGATGCAGTTGCAAGTTGGAAACAACCAGTTGTAACAGAGAGTTAATTGCGCTAACACCCCCCTTTAAGTCTAATTAAGGAGACAAAATCCTAAAAAGAGGAAAGAGGAAAGAGGGAAAACCCTTTGGGAACAAAAACCCCCCTCAAACAAAAACTAACTGAGCATGGCAGCTACTATGTTGCAGTATCCCTCACCCCATTGGTGGTCTTGCAAAGAGTGAAACTTGAGCTCAGTGAAAGTCTTCGTGAAGATGACAGTAGTCTGTTCAGGAGTGGGACAGCATTACAAGTCAATGAAGAATGCTTGAAAACAAAAGATGACCCAGTGTCTACAAACAACATGTCTTCCCTTAGGAAGAAACAAATCGATAGGATGATGAAGAAGCCTCTTCATGTCCAACTGAAAGAAGGAAGGATGAAGTCTCAACATGTGTGTCTTTAAAAACTAAGGAGTCTCCAAGCTTGAATAAGCCACAAAATAATCATGGTCAAAATCAACCAAGAAATATGATAAATCAAGTGAAAGAGGAAACTCATAAATGTCAATCTCCAAAGACAATGAAGATGGGCCAACAAATGTGCTGAAACTGTAATGAAAGAGGAGAGAAACCCCCTCAATTACGTGTCCTCCAAATCTGAAATATGTGTCTCCATAAACAATTTTGAAACTCCTGTCAAGAGATCATCCCAGAAAGTTGAATCAGAAAGACTATGGAAGCCCTGTTGCAAGAAGCCATTGGAATCTTTTGAAGAAGCAACACAAAACTCAGAAGCAACAGCAAATGCAAGGACAAAAGAGTGGTCAAAAGTCTTTTCATTGAATAAATTGTCTCAAGAAATATTGTCAAGATATTAGCATGTTTGTTTCTGATGTTTCTGAGGCATAATAAAGTGTCTTTCTGATTCCACTGTTCTGATAGTGCAAAAAATACACACCCTTTCTTCTGATGTTTCTTTAGGTTTTCCATGGTCTCATTCCACATTAGAGTTGACGACAGTTAGTTCTTAATTGAACATTACAAATCTTGATTCTCCACAAATACTAACCCCTAACTTTTTTTTTGTTGATCACATGTGAAATTGAACTCCTCAAAATAATATTTCTTATTTGAAAATTGTCACCGGTACTAAGATATTGGGGCTTGTGCTGGCAGCTCTTCCATAGTGAATTAGTGCATTCCCTTGGGTTCAGATAAATTCATCGCCAGCAATTAACCGTCAACAATTCACCGCTAGTAATTCATCACTGTAACATATTCATCGCATATACAATTTGGCGATGCATTGATAGAAGTGAATTGGACGAATTGTATATGTGATGAATATGTCACGAGGATGAATTGTGACAGTGTATTGTTGATAGTGAATTGCTGATGATGAATTGTTGATGGTGAATTACTGACGGTGAATTTTCCTAAAGCCCGTTTCCACATAAGTGAAGGAGCAACAACTGTCTGCTTGCTGTGTTCACCTGGGCCATCACCAAACCATCATTCATACAAATCCAATCTTCAAAGTAACGACAATAAAAGACGCATGTAAGACACATATATTAGTTTTAAATGAGTATTGTACTGATATGCAACCATATTAATTCAGTCTGCATTACCAAGATTTTAACAAGGTAACTCCCAGCTCATAGACATAACACGTAATAAATGACTTCAGTCTTCATTTTGTAAACAAATTTGAAAAGCCTATGTATCATTCCTCTATCCGTTGATTTACTTATTTATCCAGTCGACACTTGATCCACCCCTATTATGTCCGGAGGACCTTTCAAGGAAGCGAATTAACGAGTTTGCTATGGAAACCATGTAGTTCGAAATTCCTACTAGGGTATGAAAGTATTCATGCAAACTATTGAAACTGAAACAGTAGGATGTTATGGTTGAAACAGCCTTTGTAGACATCTATGCAAATTGTAGAACTTTGAAACTTTTATAGAGAACTTGAATAACTAGTGAAGGAATTTGAGTCTTGGGCCATCACAGAAAGCTTGGGCTTAAAAGAAAAAATGGAGAACTTTATACCTGCACATTGAATAAAAGCCATTCCCTTAAATTAAACGTAAATCCCTTTGAACTGATAAAGCAAAAATAATCCCCCACACATAGTAGACATGTATGCAAACTGTGGAGTTTTCAAACTACTATATGTATGTTTAAATGATGTTCACAAACTCATGTGAGTACAGTACCAAACCTTGTTCACAAATTCAATGGGAAATTGAGTTAGAATGAGTATATTGTGAAGAGTAAACTGAAATCTCTGTTTGTTGGTGAATGCAATTTGGATGAAGTAGAATTGTTGAATTAATGCATACAAAAATTTGTTTCATTAGAGGAACCTTATAACCAACTTACTAATATATGATCATAACTCTATAATGATTATGAACGTTAAAGTAAAAGAATTTATAAACATAGAAGGGACAAATAGAGCATTCAATTTCTCTATTTAGATAAGATCCTAAAAACTCCATGATTAAACAATAACAATGAATAATCCATGGTATTACATAGTTGCTAAAATCTATTGTTACAAGGTCTAAAGTGGTGTCACTATAACCTTGACTAGAAAGCATTTTGATATGATAATTTAAATTAGTATCATACACAAGCCCCAGATTGATTGTCTTAGCTACATTTATTTGGAATGCACCATATCCAAATTCTCCATCCCCACTGCGAGGCAACCATGTATTCATAATATATGCTACATTGTAAGTTAAATTGTAAAGATTTAGCAATTGATAATCTTGCAAGGAAATTTAGAACCTTGGTAAACTTAAATATTATGTAGATAGATCCCCAAAGATATTAATATATAAACATAATTAAATTTAAAAATCTTAAATAAAGTTTAAGAACCTACTCTCTCTCTCTCTCTCTCTCTATATATATATATATATATATATATATATGAGGGGTAAATGAAGGATAACACCTATAGTCATTGTTGTGGGTAAAAAACTGATTGTTTTATGTTCTATCCATTTAGAAGTATGATATTTTGATTTAGTATCATACTATACTAACCTTAGATTCTTTCAAGTTAGTTTAGTAATTGGAACCTTAAGAGAGTTGCTCACTAGTGAAACTTTGCAAGTGAGAGTGAAAAAGTTGGATAGATGTACTATGCTCAATTATTTTATGTTATAATTTATATTAATGTCATGAAAGTATTCTACAAAATGTGTATGGTTTCATTTGAAGTAACCTACACTATAGAGTATCTATTTGGTTGATTAAGGGCTTGCTAATAGATGGGTGAAAAGGTAATTTGTCAATGGATGGGCTCATATGACCCATCCATCTCCTAAATAAAGTATTTCTTAAGAGTGGGGACTAAGAGTGCTACCCTACTTCTCTATGTTTAAAACATGTTACACTAAATTAACTAAGTGCTTCCTCTTTCTTTTCTAGAGATAGAGAGAGCTACCTCTATCTCTTGCATAACTTATGTTTCATATTTCCTAGCACTTGATTTCTATTGATATAATTTTGAACAAGGTCCCCATGTATTTCCCATAATGCTCATCTAAAACTAAAATATATCATTAGGAACTAAAGGATAGAGGATTTTTCATTTGATACAATAAATTATAGTATGAATTGCCCTCCTAGACATGTATGAAAAATGTAGAACCAAAAACATAAGACATATATTATTTGATTTTTTTTTGGATGTAATAAAAGCTTACTTTATCATTTTTTTTTAATTTCTTCTATGTTATTAGTGGAATCAAAGAACTTAAAAATATCCACTTCTAATTTTTGTATCTCTCCTAAAGATGTGCCCTCTACCCATGTTTAAAATTTCTCTATTATAACCCACCAAATCTTTACCTATCTAACATAACATAATTTATTCATTTGCACATGAAATTAACTAAATATTTTATTGAACTCCTCAATGAGGTTGTAGGTAGACTTACATTTCTCTTAGTATCCACTAGCATACCACAATCTTAGTTGAGATCTCTACCATCTATAATATATATAGTAATATCAAGCTCAATAGCTTTAAATAATAAAACCATCAAACAAGAAACTACATTTAATAATATACTCTTTTACCTTACATTAAATTTCATAAATTTATATTGATTGGCTATTAATAAAATGTTTCTTTTCTTAACTCATAAAAGAAGGAATTTTACCTTAAATAGCATGGACTATGGCTCAAAATCACTAGTACTCAAATATTATTAATGAAATTAATGTGTGAATAGAAATATAATATTACAATGTATTTCAGTGGATTGAGATGTTGTGTCATGAAGATAACTTATGTAATTTATAATATTAGGTGATGAGCGGGGGCCTTCACTGGAATTAAGGTACCCTTCTAATATATTACTAGGAGGAGGTCTATATAAAGAAGGTGAATATCATTGTAAGTATATGTGTTGAATATGATATTATATTTTAGGTCTCTTAGATATATATCATGGATTGGATTCTTCTATAATTAGTATTGCATGGTGTTACCCTACCTTAAGGGTTTATTGCATTTTCACATATGATGGATACTAGGGAATCTTGGCCTATAAGTAGCTCTTGTGTGGTATGAGATTTATATTTTACATTAAATTATTCATATTATTATATCTACATGAATCTTATCAAGTTGTATTAGAGCAAGATATTGACAGCTCTAGGAAAATTCACTGTCAACAATTCACCACGGGAAAATTCACCACCATTGAAAATTAATCGCTAAAAATTCATGCAATCAATTTTTCGCTCAGTGAATTGTCATGGTGGTGAATTTTCCCATGATGAATTGTTGGTGGTGAATTTTCCCTTGGTGAATTTTCCGTATGCCGATATTGACACCTAGAAACCAAGAAACATGACATTTTATAGAGTTGGGAGGGTCAAATTATGAAGGGAATATCTCTCACCATTTGGTAATAATTCATTAATTTATGGAAAGTTGATCAAAGAGTAAATTGGTTATACTATAGTTCATATTTGAGCTCATTTAGAGTAGATCTAAGGGAGTTCTTGGAAAATTAATGTTCCCACCAAATTCTCTCCAAGGGTAGAAAAATAGTGATTTTTTCCTAAATTCTAGAGGGTTAAATGATGGCACATGGATCCACATATAATTCTGATTGGAGTCATTTGGATTAGTTTTGATAAATTTATTACGATTTTGTAATTTTCGTGAATTCTTTCTCCAATTCATAAATCACATTTTTTTTGCTCTTTTAATTTCTAGAATGATCATAAAAATTCACTAGGGTTCAATTAATTTCTCCTTTTGTTTTTGAAGTTGACTACATCATGAATTGGTGGGGTCAAACTTTGGTCAACTATATTTGGTAAAAGGGTAATCTATTGAATAGTTTTTCTTGAAACCCTAGTTTCAATTGAGTGTTCTATTTTTTATGGAAGTGGAAATGTATTAGATTGGCTGCATAAATATTAAATATTTTCTATTTAAATATATATTAGAGAACATATCTTTCTCTATACTTAACAAGTGAATCTCAACATTGTTATGCATCATTACAAAATTTCTTTTCTTCTTTTGATGAATTTGAACAAGATTTTTTAGATAGATTGGTTGTTGAAGAACAAGAACAAGAAATAGAATAAGAAGAGTATTAGAAAGATGAGGAGGAAGAAGTAGAAGGAGAATTAAATGACAAGATGATGAAGGATATAGGTACATTCAATTTAGATCTAAGGAAAGAAGATCTAATTCTTCAATTCCATTGTTGTATTCAAAATTAAAAATGTAATTGTTACTATAAAACCTACCAATAAGTATGAATTCATCAAAATGGAATTATCCAAGAACCTATATATACATAAAAAGAAAAACAAGGATATCAAAATAGAGGCTAAAGATATTCAAAATTTTGAATATTTGAAGCTCTCTATGGATAAGTATGTTTTGCATTAAAAAAATGATTCTTTGGATATGGATTGGTTGGATAATATCATTGGTTATCCTTTGGAACAATAATTATTAATGTGCAAAAGAAGTTCATGAAGCTTGGCATAGGAGGAAAAAATATTACATTACCAGATATTATATCATCAAGACCAAATGAATGCCAATGTAGAGAAAGCGTTAGAAGTTATTGAAAATTTTACTAAAGAAGAAAAAGATAAACAAGAGGAAATTGATATAAATAAGAAAGAGGAAGATTTTGAGCCCCTTCCTGAGTTGAAAAACCAAAGCAATAAAAAAGGGTGAATAATTAGAGATAGCTCCAAAGATAGCAAATGGCACAATATATCAACATCCAAATTATTGCGAAAGGGAATAATCATAGAGGAAACCATCATGGATGCATGATAATACATGTAATAGAAAATACAATGAATATGGATCTACATGGAATTAAAGGAATAATTGCAACAATTAAAGGTATCATAGGACTAATGACTACTCATTAAAAAATGACATATCTAGTATGATGAAGAATGAAATTAGATGGGTACAAAAAAATATGGATCAAGGATGGGATATAGATATCATAAGGTTAAAACCACTTTGGATATTAACTATATATTGTTGGATGGTTGGTCAAGGCATCATATTTTCAATAACTTAACAAAAATCATACTATTTGGCTTCTTCTCATGTTTTAGAGACAAGACATGTCGAGGAGGGATGAAATTTTATGTACCTAGGGATATGATATATAATGTATATAAGTGGATGAAGATGTTTTTAGAGCTCGTTATATGTCCAATCAATTGATGTAGACAATGCATACATACAACTGAACGAAACCAAAAAATCATTTATTAAGTAATTCATTGTCCTAGAGGTGCTTAATTTAAATTGTCAACCAAGGAATTATAATCTTGAGATGATGTTGGAAATGTATGTGCAGTTGAGAATCCTAAATCATCTAATCAATTATGTATAGAAAAGTAACATAAGCAATATAATTAAAAATAACTTATCTAGAAATAGATTTTGATAAGTAAAAATTCTTGTTGGTAACTATGATAACTGCTATGGATAACTAGTCTTTGAAGATAATAAATTAATGACTCACTATGTTACAACTTATGTAATAACAATTTAAATTAACTATAACTAGGAAATACAAAAATTAGTAATTTTTCTACTATAATTAATTTAATCTAACCTATGAGGAGTATTACAATATCTCAAGTGGCCCTTGCTCAAGTTGCTATATTCCCAAAACATTCTTCTTCAAAGATTAACTCAGAGATTCATGGAAAAAATTGTATCCTTCTTTATTGCAATTCGAACATGTACAAAACTAAGAACAAAGTATTTGATCAGCAATACTTATGTTCAAATTTACTTAATACAGAATATCTAGCTATCAAACTCTCATAAGATCATACATATATACAAGATCTTTGAGAGTTCCATTATTCTTGTACTAAAAAAAATTTGTAAGCAACTATTGACTCTCCCAAAAATATATTATAGGAAGAGGACTAGGTCTTATTGCAAACAACAAATAAAAGCTAGTAGAGATAAGAGTGTCAAAATCATATTAGGACTGAAGGATTTGGGTGCACATCCAAACAAATCCTTTTTATGAGGATTTCTTGAGATAGGAAAAATAGAATTTAAATAACTCTATCTCAAAGTGATTATATTGAAAAGGTGTTGAAATGATTTAATATGGAAAATTCCTAAGTTGTGAGCAAACCTTTGCCTAGTCATTTTAAATTGACTAAAAAGATGTGTCCAAAGACACAAGAGGAGGAAGAAAAATGTCTAAGATTCCATATTATTTAGCTATTGGTAGTTTAATGTATTCCATAGTATGCACAAGGCTAGATATTGCACACGTTGTTGGAGTTGTGAGTAGGTATATGAGCAATCCAATAATGGAATATTGGAATAACCATGAAATGGATTATTGGGTATTTGAGAGGGACAACTAATACATATTTATGTTTTGAAGGATAAACACTACTTTACAAGGTTATGTTGACTTTGATTTGGCAAGTGATATTGATATTAGACACAATACTATAGGTTATGTGTTTACTATAGGTGGGAAATAGTTAGTTGGATTTCAAGACTACAAAAAGTTGGTGCTCTGTAAAACAAAGAGGTGATTTGGCTACAATATTTTCTTGAGGAATTGGGCAAGCAACAGGCTAATAATTATTTATATATGGACAACCAAAGTTCATTCATTTTGCCAAGAATTATGCCCTACATTAAGAAACAAAACACATACAACTAAGGTGCCACTTCACTTGGTCTGTGGTGGAGGATGGTTAGTTGAAGTTCGAGGAACTTCATATAAGTAAGAATCTAACATAATGTTTACGAAGGAAGTAATGGGAGAAGTTGATTTCCTCTTTAGCTTTTGTTTATATTCAAGAATAAATATGATGCAAATAAGAAAAACTATGTCCAGGTTTGTCAATCCAATGGAGCTACATGGGAAACTATGCTACAAGATCAATCTCCAAGTGGGATATGGTTAGGTATGGAGCTTGATCAATCTCCAAGTGGGGTATTGTTGGTATATGGAGCTTGATTGTGTTCTAGCATTAAGTTTTTTGCTACTTTTGCAATAATACCCCCATAGCAAAAATTCCCCATCTTTATTAAATAATTTTTTTAAATATTTTTAAAAATGGAATCATACCTATTGACCTCTTTAGTTATATTGAAGCAAAAATTAAAATCTTCCAACTCACATTTCAATTGAACATATGCCTCACTATCTTTCTTACTTGCACAAGGAATCTCATACTCTAACAACTTAATGACAAATTTGAACCTTTGACACATAATTTTTTTGAGTATTTAGTTGATTATCAACTTGTTATATTTTTTATTGCTCAATATCATCACGAATTGTATGTTGGGCCCAAGTGAAGCACTCAAACTTAGGCATGTTGTCATCCACCAAACTTACATCTTCATCATGAAAAAAATTGTACTCAATTCCATTCATTTCAGGGACAACAAGAAACCAACATACCTCACTATTAAATGTGTTGATGCACATTTCATCATTACAAATATTATAACCATGAGACCCTTTTATTGAGCAACTAAACTCTTTAAATTATCTCATTGTTTAAATATCTTCTTGGCAAACTATTGTATTATCAGTGCTATCCAAATCAAACTTGTGGCACATTTCTTCTTCCACATTCACTATTATAACAATTATTACTAGCGACCCCACTGAAGCACACTTTGCATGAGGAAGACAAGTTGTCTTGCACCAGAAAAACATGTTATCACATGCACACAAATAATCACCATCTTCAAAATCTTCAAGGGCTAGGTATTCAAATTGAAAATTAGTGAGTACACTACTATTTAAACCTTAATAATTTTATCAAGTGTACCCACCTCTATGTTATCCTCATGCAAACAAACATTAGTAGCCTCAATATCAAAATCAATGATAGAAGGAGGTATATACATTAAGAAAAAAACTATTTTCTTGTTCATTGTTTAAATCAAAAGTATGTGTTTATTTTATAAAAT
The DNA here is from genome assembly GCA_007258455.2 of Sequoia sempervirens. NCBI lineage: Eukaryota > Viridiplantae > Streptophyta > Pinopsida > Cupressales > Cupressaceae > Sequoia > Sequoia sempervirens. Next base: position 14,113 of record VDFB02345886.1, on the reverse strand, counting down.
TAACTTCGAAATTTGATCCATTTGATTGCTCAGTCGTATACACCTCTTCCTCTTTTTCCACACATTGCATCTTTAGTGGAATGGGTTGAACCAATTGTGCCTCATCATTCAAATTTTCTCCTTTCAGAACTTCGCTTTGATGAGGTGTTGGCACCTCTCCCTTCTTCACTACCCACTGTTGCATTGGATCCTTCTTTTTGTCTACCACCTTCTTGGAAACATTGCTGTTCCTAATCTCATTCTCTTCGCATTGTGATTTCTTATTATTTCCCATGAAAACATTAATTGGTTTAGTATTAACATGTTTGTCTATGATGAGCTATAATGACTTCTCAAGAGTCTTTTATCAAGAAACATTGTCAAGATATTAGCATGTTTGTTTCCGATGTTTCGTGTTTTTCTGATTCCACTGTTCTGATAGAAAATATACACTGTTTCTTACATTGTCAAGATTTTAGCATGTTTGTTTCTGATGTTTCGTGTTTTTCTGATTCCACTGTTCTGATAGTGCAAAAAATATACACTGTTTCTTCTGATGTTTCTTTAGGCTTTTCCACATGGTCTCATTTCACATTGGAGTTGATGAGAGTTAGTTCTTAATATGTATGCTGTTTTAGAATCTTTAAACACAGTTGAAATATACAGAATTATTTTTCTAGCATTGCTGTTAGTTTACTCTGTGAGCAGATAGAATGTTCATTGTTTTTTATATTCTGATAATATATGAGCATAAGTTTTAAATCTTCACAATTCACCACTAGCAATTCATCGTCATAACATATTCATCGTATATACAATTCACCAGCAGCAATTCATTGTCATGGTATATTCACCACATATTCCTCTTTTATGCATTCAACAAAATTTCTATACGTTTTCTTTTTCTGGTACTCTAGAACACTTGAATATTGAAAAATGTATACATGGTGAATATATCACGACGATGAATTGCTGGAGGTGAATAGTATACGTGATAAATATGTTACAATGATGAATTGCTGATAATAAATTGTTGACAATGAATTATTGATGATGAATTACTGCTGATAAATTTTTCTCAAACCCGTTTCTGCATAAGTGAAGGAACAGCAACTCTGTTGTCTGTGCCACGTTCACCTGGGCCATCGCCAAACCGTCATTCAAACAAATCTAATCTTCAAAGGAACGACAGTAAAAGACTCATGTAAGACACATATATTAGTGTTAAATGAGATTTGTACTGATATACAACCATATTAATTCAGTCTGCATTACCATGATTTAAACACTCTAACTCCCAGCTCATAAACATAACACGTAATAAATGAATTCAGTATGCATTTTGTACACAAATTTGAAAAGCCTATGCATCATTCCTCTATCCGTTGATTTTCTTATTTCTCCAGTCGACACTTGATCCACCCCTATTATGCCCGGAGGACCTTTGAAGGAAGCGAATAAACGTGTTTGCTATGGAAACCATGTAGTTCGAAATTCCTACTAGGGTATGAAAGTATTCATGCAAACTATTGAAACTGAAAATGTAGGATGTTATGGTTGAAACAGCCTTTGCAGACATACATGCAAATTGTAGAATTTTCAAAATTTTATAGAGAATTTGAATAACTAGTGAAGGAATAGAAGTATTGGACCATCACAGAAAGCTTGGGCTTAAAAGAAAAAACAAATGGAAAACTCTATACCTTCACATTGAATAAAAGCTATTCCCTTAAATTAAATGCAAATCCCTTTGAACTGATAAAGCACAAATAACTCCCCACACATAGTAGACATGTATGCAAACTGTGGAGTTTTCAAACTACTATATGTATGTTTAAATGATGTTCACAAACTCATGTGAGTATAGTACCAAACCTTGTTCACAAATTCAATGGGAAATTGAGTTAGAATGAGTATATTGTGAAGAGTAAACTGAAATCTCTTGTTGGTAAATGTAATTTGGATGAAGAATTGCTGAACTAATATACACAAAAAATTGTTTTATTAGAGGAATCTTATAACCAACTTACTAATATATGATCATTAACTCTATAAATGTTAAAGTAAAAGAATTTATAAATATAAAGGGAACAAATAGGGCACTCACTTTCTCTATTTAGATAAGATCCTAAAAACTCCATGATTAAACAATAACAATGAATAATCCATGGTAAAATATGTTTGACCTATATACAATAGATACTTTAAATAACCTCAATGGCTGGTATTACATAGTTGCTAAAATCTATTGTTACAAGGCTTGAAGTGGTGTCACTATAACCTTGACTAAAAAGCATTTCAATATGATAATTTACATTAGTATCATCCACAAACCCTAGATTGATTTTCTTAACTACATTTATTTGGAATGCACCATATCTAAATTATCCATCCCCATTGCAAGGCAACCATGTATTCATAATGTATGCTACATTGTAAGTTAAATTGTAAAGATTTAGCAATTGATAGATCTTGTGGAAGGAAATTTAAAACCTTGCTAAACTTAAATATTATGTAGATAGATCCCCAAATACATTAATATATAAATATTTTTCATCAAATGAACATTACCAAATTAAAAAAACCTTAAATAAAGTTCAAGAACCTAAAAACTTCATCTTTATGTATATATGTATATATAAAGTAGATGAAGGATAAAACCTATAGTTGTTCTTGTGGGTAAAAAACTTATTGTTATATGTTGTATCCATTTAGAATTATGATATTTTTATTAAGTATCATACTATACTAAACTTAGATTCTTTTGAGCTAGTTAACTAGTAGTTGGAACCTTAAGAGAGTCGCTCACTAGTGAAACTTTGCAAGTGAGAATGAAAAAGTATTGGATGGACGTACTATGCTCAATTATTTTATGTGTATAATTTATATTGATGTCATGAAAGTATTCTACAAAATGTGTGTGGTTTGATTTGAAGTAACCTACACTATAGAGTATCTATTTGGTTGATTTAGGGCTTGCTAATAGATGGGTGAAAAGGTAATTTGTCAATGGATGGGCTCATATGACTCATCCCTCTCCTAAATAAATTATTTTATAAGAGCTACCCTACTTCTCTATTTTTAAAACACATTGTTACACTAAATTAACAAGTGCTTCCTCTTTCTTTTCTAGAGCTACCTCTATCTCTTGTATAACTTATGTTTCATATTTCCTAGCACTTGATTTCTATTTCAATATAATTTGAACAAGGTCCTCATGTATTTCCCATAATGCTCATATGAAACTAACATATATAATTACAAACTAAAGGATAGAGTATTTTTCATTTGATAGAATATTATAGTATGAATTGCCCTCCTAGATATTTATAAAAAATGTAGAACAAAAAAACATATATTATTTAAAAAAACTTTGATGTAATAAAATCTTACTTTATCTTTTTCTATTTAAAAAAACATAAGAGCACTCACTTCCTCAATTGAAAGTACCTTAGTACTAGGACTTCCAATCTTGATTGGTTTAAATCCTAGTTCCAAGCCTTTAGGTCGCTTAAACACTGAAAAAGGTTATGTCATCCCACTTTTGTTCAAGCCAAGTCCATTGTATCCATCATAGCCTTTGTTCTTCATGATGTCAAAACCTTTACTATATTGTTCAGTAGGTATTTGCTTGGGTGCAAAAACTTCTTCTTCCCTATATAGCCATGAGGTCACATCTTCTTCATTGATGGTTTCTTTGCTTAACTCTCCCCATTTTTTGAAAATAGTCGTGGGAGGTATTTGAATGGTGACCTTAGGTTGTCTCTTGTCTACTAATGGTTTTCCATATATATATCTTAGGAGATGTAAGCTTGTAGACAAAATAAGATGTCTTCATGTGATATTCACCACACCCCTTTCCTTGGACCTCTATTTTGGGATCGAAAAGTGGAGTCTTGGAGGTGGATTCTTTGGATAGGTTGGAAGGGTCAATTTAGTGAGATGAGGAAGATGATGAGGCGTCCTAGTTGATGGGCACTTGTTCTTCGATCGTCCCTCTTAGGTTACTACAATATTAAAATGGGTTAGGCTCACTAGCTATTGTAATTTTGGTGCCACTATGTGGGAATTGGAGGCATTCCAGTGGTAGGTGGATGGTACGACCTTCATGGCATGGATCCATGGTCAGCCAAGGAGGAGATTATATGGAAAATCTAGGTCCAAGACTTGGATTGTGGTGTCCATTTTTGCAGGTCCAACTCTGATAGGAATTGTTATAACACCCTTGGAAGAGCGTTCTTCATCATCATAATATTTGATTACAATGCTCTTTGGCGTGTCTACACATGCTTCAAAGAAGCCCAATGCCTTAACTAATTTTAGGGTAAAAATATTCATTCCTACTCCACCATCTATCAGGACTCGTCTAACCTTATGTTTATGGATGAAGACTTTAAGGTGTAAGGGGTCATTGTGACTGAAATTTTGGGTCGAATAATCTTGGTCCTAAAAGGTGGCATGGTGAGTATTCTAGCCAAGTAGCCCACCATTTCCTAGAAGTGATTGACATCAAGGTCAGTGGGAACGGTAGTGTCGTGTAAAGCTTTGTCAAGAATGGTTAGTGCTCAGGAGAGATACACAACAACTCAAGGATAGAGATTTGCACAGGTGTTTTCCCCTAATGGTCTAAAAGGTTATATTGTGACTTTTGTTTCTACTTGGGGGGCACCTTGTATAGTCACCTTAGTTCGATGGGTATTGACAACACATTCTAGTGACTTCTTGATGGTGATAGTATTGATATAATCGTCTACAACTCAGATGTGATGGATAGTAGTGTAGTCATATTTGGTATTGGTATAGTTGGCAAAATTATTGGTCTTGGAACTTGAATTGGAGGCATTTCCTTTTCCATGGTCATGTAATGGATCCATAAAGACCTTATGATCACTATTGGAGGTTTGTTGTTGTCCATCAATTTCTATGGTACCGTTTTCAATGAGGTCCTAGATGATTTTTTTAATTGTCTGCATGATGAAGTGGAATGTCCTTTGGCATGGTGATATTCACAAAAGGCATTGTCATCCCACCATGAAGGTTTGAATTGCCCTGGATCGTATGGTTTTGCCTCAGGAAGTGTAGTGACCTTAGAATGTAAGAGTTATTTGAGGACTGATTCAATAGGTTCCCCCAAGGGAGTGTACTTGTGTCTTGCAGGAAATTACCTTTGAGGTCTTTGTCCTTGAGTGTTTTGAAGGGAATTTTTTGTTTGTTGTGGTGGGTTATTTGGTGTGTTAGGTCCTTTGAGTGTAAGTGTAGGACTAATTTTTGTATTGCCTTCGCTTTGACAAATTTTTCATTGGTGAAAATTTTATTTTGAGCCCAATATTTGTTCTTGTCGTTTGATGTGCCTTGGGAATTTTGGGTTTTGTTATATGTCTTATTTTCCCCTTTGGTGATAAGGGCCTTCTCAAGGATGGTTCCTTTTTCTACAAGGTCAAAAAATGTTGTGGAACAATGGGATTGCAGTGAAAACTTTGTATGTGATCAAATTTTCCACAAACATGACAAACTTTTGTTTTTCAGGAATGTCAACAGGATATTGGCTTTCCAAGCTCCTCCATCTTTGGAAGAACTTTATGAAAGATTCACCCTCTTCTTGTTTAGTGTGACATAAGGTGGAAATAGTGATTTAATTTTCAATGTTAAAGTTGAAGTGGGTGATAAACTTGTCAGCTAGTTTGTCCCATGATCGAATGCTTGTAGGTAGATGAGTGAACCATTCTAATGCTTGTCCTATGAGACTTCTAGAAAATGTTCTCATTAGATATGTCTATTTGGAAGCAATGTCAATCAGGGCCATCTATAATTTTCTCACATGCTCAATGAGATTTCCCTTTCCTCTATATTTGTGTAAAGTTGGCATGACATAATGTGGAGGAAAGGGAGGCATGTAAAATGTCCTATCAAATGGGTATGGACATAACTCTTGGGTAGAGTAAGTCTTTTTGTTTGAAAATTTCATGGTTTCCACTTGCTTTTGAAAGGATAGTGTTTGATTGGATAGGACATCATATTGTGTGAGTGATGTGTCTACGAAATTTGCAACTGCATTTCGATAAGGACCCAAGTTCATGTTTTGCAATCCAATGTGTTGGTTGGATGGTATGTCACTAGTGTTTATGCGAGGTCTATATGGTATGTTATGATTTTGGATATTATGATTGTATGAAAGGATTTGATTTTGGATATGGGGAGTGTGAGTTGGAATGTGGGAGGTGTTGGTATTGAACTGTGTTTGGAAAGGGTTGGAAGTATTTAGACCTTGTGTGTATTGGTTGTTGAATTGGAAGGGCTCTTGTATATTTTGTTCCAGGGGAATGTTTGTATTAGGTCCTTGGGAGGTTTTGGTGCTGAATTGGAAGGGACCTTGTGTATTTGTTTGGGGAATACTTGAGTTAGATCCTTGTGACATAGTGGCATTTGTGTTGGTCCCACAAATATGAATCCTAGTCCTCTTATTTTTGCCAAAAGTATTTGATGATGTGGTGTTCATAATACTAGATGTTCAAAATAGATTGGATGTATGACCAAAAGGTTGTGACATAGATTGTGTCATGGATTGTATCATGGATAGTATCATTGGTTGTGTTCCAAATTTAAGGACATATGGATTGTGGTGGAAGCTTGAGTTAGACACCCTTGTGGCATAGAAACATTTATTTGTGAGATGGAACCATTAGAGGTAAATGTGACATGTCCAAGGAGGTTAGCTTTGTTTGTTTGGGGTAGGTTTGGCCTAATGTGTGTTCACATCAAATCCATGGGGTAATTTGGCACCATTATGCAAAATTTGATCCAAGAATCTCTAAGGGTCTAATGCCACTATTTCATCTACAAATCGTGTCACATCAAGATCTTGGGCAACTGCCTCTATCTCATCCTTAGTTATGCCTTTTATTATTTCAAAAGGATTATGAGGTCTAGGCGGTTCATTTGAAAAGGAGCCAAATTTTATGTTGTTAGTGTGGTTTTAAAGTTCATCATCATCATCATGAAAGAAATCTATTTCTTTTCTCTTCCTTTGTGACCTTGTTTCAACCATAAAAGACTTGCAACATGGGAAGTGTATGTGATATGATGTCTAGAAAATGGAAATGCAAAGGTATGACTTAAGCCTAAGGTATGCAACCTACACTATGTTTTTGGATTTTTCATGGTATGTAAAGGATGTCAAATGAGGATGAACCAAGGCAAGGAATCAAAGTGACAAAGGTCAAGATGTGAATAAGATGATGTCACAATGATCAAATCTATGGTATGATTTCCATGGTATGCAACTATGTTTTTCTTGTATTTTTCAAGGTATAAGGATGCCTAATAATGATACCAAGATAAAGAGTCAAAGTGACAATAAACAAGATTGTAGATAATATGTCATAATGATCAAAATATGAAGAATGTTTATGACTTAAGTATGCAAGATGTAATATGAAGGGATGAGGTAATATGACCTAGTATGAAGACTAAATACCATTGGTAAACCTAAGGTAAATGTTGCTAATTGAACTACGATATGAAAAGCGACAAATCTGATTATCTATGACCTTGAGAATGACAAAGACTCAAATGAAAAGTTCACAAGGTGGTCTCAAACTAGACTTGTAAGTTGAGGAACCAACCTAAATGACAAAGGACTAAAATGGTTGTTTTGTAGGATAATGTCAAGATAATATAAATTTAAAACTATGGTCTAGTATAAGTCTAATATACTCCCTAATTTGAGGTTTGAAAAGGTTTATGCAAGATAAAATTTTGTCCTAAGGTTTGACCTATGATGGTAATGACTAATGCAAAGGTGTGGTAATGGAAATGGCAGGTTTGGTGATTGCAAGTCTATGATCAGATGACATGATTGTACTCGGGAATTGATCAATGTGGATGATTCATATTTCACTAAAAAATTGATTAGCTAGCAAATGTGGTGTTCAAAGTATCAATTGCAATGTTTTGGGAAACAGTTGCAATTTTTTAGTTTTGACAATTGTGGTGTTCTGATGCTTAGTTGTAGTTCATAGTGATAGTTGTGGCAAATAGCTTGTTTTGATCCAAGTTGAATGATTTTGACTCATTTTTGATTTGGTTTCCATGAATTTTGAATGGAAAACACTATAAAAAATCTTAAAACAATTGTTTTAGTAGGTTTCAATAACAAAAGTGTGTTCATATTGTGTATATTTACGAGGTTATTCACCTCAATTTCTACTAGTATAGCACAAATCAAATACAAATCACACACATAAAACAATTGCCTACCCTATGGAAAATGGACAATGGCATGACACTTAGGCCCACAACTTGGAATCTCCTTCGATGCAAGGGAGGGATACCCTTTTGGGTTATGTATCACCTCTTGTCTATAAGAGTGGATAGGTAGGGGCCTCCTGTAATGGAATGATGCCGCAAATCAACCTATCCTTAGAAAGATACAAGTCTAAATCAAGTAACTTATGCCCAACCAAAGATTTTCATATAACTCAAGGGAGCCGAATGGTGAGTAACTTTCAGGGTGTGGTGCTACATCCCCTACATTGAGCATGAAACTAATAATCTCAAGTATAAAAGGAGGGCTTCTAACTATTTTGGTTCTTAGTCACAACTCGGGGACATGCCACCTTACTAGCGTCTAGCAAGCTACTTAAGGCTCTAACCAACCTATTGGGGGAACTTATATGTAAAGGTACCTCCCTGCTCTAAATGGAATTGTACGACTAAGGACTACATAGCATGAGGACTTAATATTTCATCTTATCCTTTTATATATCAACCTAAGGGAAAAATCAGTTGGAGTCACCTTCGAGTTCTCTGTATGGACGTGTCTCTCAGGGAGGCCCCTCTAAGGGTTAAAAAAAATCAAGACAAACACAATGCCTTTTAATCTCCAAGATCACATGAGGTGTGAGGAGAGAGCATAATGTGTTTGCCTTACACTAGCATGGTGTTCATTAACCTTAATACATCAATATGTGTGGGTGATAGTGCAAATGCCAAAAGATGCTTTTGAATCTCAAGATCATCAAATGGTGTGAGAGAAGAGCATACACACCTTAAGATGAAATGCAAAACCACAAGACAATAAGACACAGGTTTATTTTAAGTACCCAAATCCAAATATGAGAGAAGACACTTGATGCAAAGTTGTTGGTTAATTTTAAAGTCGATGAATGTGGAAAATACAAGGTTAATTTTAAATCCTGAATGAGTGAAATGATGCAAGTTGTCAATTTTAACCTTATGAGTGAATGATGCACGTTGTTGTCAATTTTAACCAAATGAGGGAGTAATGCACATTGTTGTAAATTTTAAGCTTATGAGTGAATGATGTGTGTTGTTGTTAATTTTAACCAAATGAATGGTTATACAAGGCTAATTTTAAACCAAAATGAGTGTGGAAGAACTAAATGAAATTGAAAAATAATACAAGATAAACAAGTTGGAAAAATCAAATGAATATGCCCCCTTTCCACCTGTGACACACATTACAAATTAGATATTAGTACCAAAAACTTCTAAACTATCAAATGCAAAAGACTAGAATTGAAAATTCCTAATGAAATGCAAGATTCTAGAAAATAGGCAATTGCGTCACTGTATTTATAATAGTTGTGGCTTACTGTCCAAAAGAAAATGCGTCATTCCTAATAGTGACTGCATTACCAAAGATATCAACTGTGTTGGACAAATATGATGAAGTCACTAGTAGTTGCGTCAAAGCCCTAATCAGTTGTGGCGAACATATCTGTAACTACAAAAACACTAAAAAAATGATTGATTTTGACAAAACCAGAGATAAATGTGATGTAATAACAACATTAGATAATAAAATCCTAAACTAGAAACCAAAATGTAATAGAAAATCCGAAGATAGATGCAAACAAAATGATTTTTTTGAATTTTGAACAGTTGCAATTTTTGAGATAGCATTTGTGGTGCATTGGCTTTTGCCAGTTGCATCGTTTTAGCTCTCGATTGCGTTGTTCCATACCTGAAACTTGCAAAACTCAAAATTGCTTACAAATCCACCAAATCTGTCAGTTTTACATCAGGTTCACCAATGTAATCAAGGTAAAAATTAGGATAGAAGTCATAAATCATTAAAACTAAAACCCTAGGATCCTAATTAAGTAATGAAGAACAAATAAATATGAAAACATAAAATAAAGCAACAATATCAAAGAAGCTATTTCTGGATTAGATTGTTACACAATATCTTCTTCTCATCAATGATTCACCTCAATTCCCCTTCTCCATTTTGCTATAAATTCTTGATGCCCTCAAATATGAGTATGCAAATGTAGCTTATGTCTATGATTGCAAAATATTGAAGTTAATTGTCTCAACATCATGTACTTATGCATAAATTGGATTGATGAAAATGACAATGATAGGCGTCTTTTATAGAAAGAAAAATAGCAATGGACGACTGAAATTGAATAAAATAATTTCAATCAAGGGTTGAAATTACACAAGACAAGAAGGGATAAGAATACGACTGATAGAAGAAATAAATAATTGTAAAGAATCATTTAGTTCGAGAAGGCAAGTAAATAATTAATTAAATAATGGAAACATTATTTAATTATAGAAAAAAAGGCAAGCTGTCTTTTTATTATTTATACCAATTTAATTCAAAAAGTGGGAGAAAAGTAAGTCATTAAATTTTATTTAATTAATTTATCACAAAAAGGCTACAATGAATAATTAAATAATTGACATAATTATTTAATTATAGTAGAAAGTGATAAGTAATTAAATAAATATAGAAGACAAAGACATTAATGATGTAATTAAATAAATAATAATTTATTTAATCAATCAAAAGAGAAAATAGAAAGATAAAATAAATTATTAAAATAATTAAAATTATTTAGTTATCAAGAATGAAAGAGGATTTTATAAAGAAAATATAGTGTCTACACCTTTCACACTATATGAAATTGATGCATCTCATTCTCATTACAATATGTTCATTACACCACATGATAGGAAGCTTTTATGAATATAGATGATAATTTTTTTTTAAAGCTCATGAATATTATTTGGAAAACACAAACGCTATACGTCAGTTTTTTCTTCTTTGGGATTAATACATTTTTTACCCCTTTTTTTCAAAAAAAAACATGAGTTTTTTCCATCATCCACATGCCTGCACCAAAATGAATGGTTTGGAACTCGATATGAACATCAACCAAGGCACAATGGATAGATTAATTTTTCCATATTTTACAGTTGCTAGTGCTTTGGTAAATATGCATGCTAAATGTGGAGGTATGCTAAGGAACACTGAGTAATCAAATGGTTGCCTCAAATGGATGTTATTTCATGGAATGTCGTGATTATTGGATATGCAAAAACTAGATTTGTTGAAAAAGGTTTTAGAAAATTTCAAGAAAATATAACTAGTTATATGGTGTGTTGGAGTAGATTAATGTGCAATTTAAAGGTCCTCAAGAAAGATGATATTCTTGAATACTACTAAATTACCAAGATATTCAAGTACAATGAAAAATTTCCCCTGCAAAGAACATGAGACAAAGATAAAAATAAAAGAGAATATCTAGTAGTTAATATATCCCAGGGCAGTAATAAGGATGGTTCTAATTTGAGAATGTCCAATTACAGTGGTCTATAAATAAGAATTTAAAGAAAAGAGGATGGGTGGTGGCTCAAATCAACACGAGGGTGGAAGTACCTTGGATTCCCTAGAGTATGTAATTTGATGAAAACCAAATAAAAATGAAGTTTTGTAGACTCTCCACTTGTTCCCTCTTGTGCCCATCGATAATTAAGTATTTTGGTTGTGATTAATTCAATTCAATTGATTACCTAGGAAAAATAGTTTTTTTTGTCTTAAATCTACAACTTGGAGGAGAGAAACATAGACCATATGAATTACCAAAAAAGGTTTACCTTTCCCTTCGCAATAGGAGGAAAGATTATAGGCTTACACCCTCTTAGAGTAGGATTTCATTAGGTATTTTGATATGCTTGAGATTTAGAAAAGGAACTCCAAGTCCAATAATATCTCATTGAAGATAAAATATTGTGAAGCTTGTTATGCTGATGTGTATGGCTTCAAAATGAAATGGTGATTCAAGATATATGTTAGTGTCAGGGCATGGAGTTGTAGGAATTATCAAATAAGTTGGTTCTATGGATACTTTTCTCCAAATTTGGTCATCACATAAGATTCCGCACATATGTCAATTCTTGATAGGAATGTGAAAATTGTAAACAGAGAATGGAAGTTAGTTGCACAAAAAGGGAAGTGTTATCATCTTTAATATTGTTGATGTAGGATGACATGACCTAACCAAGAACAAAGCCAATGAACTACTCAAAGAAATGTCAACTTTTGCAATTCCATGATCGTAAGAAATGCATTGAATGAAAATGTTGAAAATACTTTAGGAAATTTCAAGCAAGGTCGGGTGTTCTTCAAGATGGAAGAATTATGGGGAAGCGTAAGCTTCGTGGTTGGGAAGTAAAATGCTTCAACCATGTTCTCATCCCCCAATGGAGGCGAGATTTAAGAGGAAACCTTGGATGTTTTCATGATTATCATGGACTATGATGTAACCTTGATGTGAAATTATATATATCGTATTGAATTTGTAGCCCAATTAGCCGAGTCAACTTGGATATTGTAATTGACATTTGGAAATGAATACATATTATTATGACTCTTATTTTAATTAGACATGTGTTGCTATGATTGAAAATAGTTACTAAGTTATGTCTTTTTAAATTTAATACTCATAATGTTATTTTTAATAATATAATTAAGTAGTAACTAGAATGGGCTATTACATTTGGTATTAGAGCTTAGGGTTCAACTCTAGGCCTTTTGAGTCCACAATAGCCATGAATAGGGAATAGTTGAACCCTGACCAAATTGAGTTGTCTTGAGAATTGACTAAACCTGGATTGAATGCAGATATGGGAAGGTCTAAGTCAGGAAGAATGAAAGGAAGAGTGTTAGGACCTCGAACAAGAAAGTCGTAGTGGAAGAAAACACCAAGATTGAGATTCAACCCAAGATTCCCAATGATGAGACTCTAGCTCAAGCCCTCACTTGACTTAAGCTAGAGAGGGGCAAGAGAATTGAGGAGTCAAAGAAAACTCCTAAGATTAAGAATATTTTTACAATCAGAGATTGGCCCCTAAGGTGTGAACCAAACACACCCTTATTAACTAAAGAGGAAAATGAGTGCCTGCATGCTCAACACTCCTCTTCTAATTGATATAAATTCCGATGAGGACCTCGAGGAGCGTCCTCTCTCTATGAATGAGAAAACTAACTAATGTAGCAATAAGATTTTGTAAATAAGGGCCTATTGACCCACACTTAATATAAATAAGGCAAGAAGTTATTTTTGGTGTGTTCAAGTGAAGAAATCCAATATGTTTATTGTGCATGAATGTGTATGTCTTCAATGAATGAGTGATATATGCATGTGTATGTAGTTTATGTGAATGAGAATGTTTACTCGTAGAACCCAAAATTAAGTTAAGATAGACATGGAATGTGATGCAAGTCGGGTATGAGTTGGTATGCTGACCACCAAGCAAGAGACAGGCGGTAGTAGGTTAGACAATGGATTAAACAAGAGGCTGGAATAAATTTTGGAGCTGTTAAATATGCAAGAGGCTCGTATGGATCATATAGAATAGGAGATCCAAGTGGCACGTGAGGACCAAGTTCACAGGAATGCAAAAGTCAATCAGGGAGAAGGTGGTCAAGGAGAAAGCCCTTGAGGTCTAATTGAGGAAGAAATTAGAAAGGATCTCAAAAGAGTAGCACCACCTAAGTTTGATGGTAAAGCCACCAGAGAAGGAGCTAAGGCATGGATCATTGAGATGGAGAAATATTTTGGACTCCATAACCCATTTGATCATACTAAAGCGACATGGGATACAAATTGAATCTTTCAAGAGAAGCAACTACATAGTGGGACAATGAAAAGATAGAAAGGAACCTTTAGCCTACTGAGATTACTTGGGAACTCTTCCTTTGATCTTTTAGGAATAGATGGTTACCGCAACTCTTTTTTGACAAGAAGGTGACATAATTCCAAAACTAACTCATGGGAGCATGATTATCACCCAATACTAGGAAAAGTTCACCAATCTA